>APFE030098691.1:0-98856 GCA_000404065.3 Pinus taeda | reverse complement strand
CAAAGGTAAGTTTTCCCACATGAAATAAACTTTTCTCTGCATAAAATTCCGTGAACTTTTCTCCACATGAAATAAACTTTTATAAACTTTTCTCTACATAACATTCCGTGAACTTTTCTCCTGCGTACTTCTTAATTCTCATCATATTGAGAGCCATGCCATGGGTTTTTCCATCAAGTACAACATCTGTAACATATAACCATACCAGAAACATAATGCCAACATTCCATACCTAGCAGCTATGATTCTTTCCATCTTTGTGGGTGCTTGCTGGCCTGCCATGACTGGGGTGGGTGGAATGTTACCAGTAGATTGAATAGTGGGGAACAATGAAATTGATGACAGAGACAAGGGAATGTGATGGATTGTATGGGAAAGTTTCTTTGGACTCAGATCCAAAGGGGAACTAAATGAATAAGGAGCTGTATGAATCTCTGAAGGAATTTTCTCACTAGCAATACTAGGCTCTATATCTTCAAATGATACATTCTCAACTATAGCCTCCTCTTGCAGAGATACGTAAGGTTTCTTAGGCTTACCTGATCCTGATGCTCCTTTCTGTGAAGCTTTCTTCTGCTTAACGATCTTCTCAAGGTCAGGTACTGGTTCAGCTGGTGATTTCTAAGGATTTCTTCGAGTATGTCTCACAAACTGAGCCAGAACTGAAACGTGGAGTCACCACCAGGTTGATTCTCCAGTGGAGTCGCTAGATAGATGATTACAACCATAAATGTGCCCAGACATTGTATATCATCAAAATTTGGAACTATGTCATCTCCCAGGGAAGCTGAGCTTCAATCTCCTCTCCCCGACAACGACGCTAATTAATGTTATCACCCCAATAAACTCTCCTAGGTTGTATCTCAGAGATGCTTGGGAACATTACAAACTCGACATGATGTTGGAAATGGATGAATGGTAGGAATGTTGTTTGTTCAAGCCGGATAACCACTTCTACTATGCTTAACTCCAGACATAGGTGAACACCCCCAGACTACAAGGCTTTAGACCACGAATTACTCATAGCTTAAGGATTAAGTGAATATGGAGAATACTGACCACACCAGCAGATGCACAGGACCCTGTGATAGCTGGTTGCAACCAGTAAAGAGGTCTGCAAATCTATTTCCTAATGCACAGATAGGATGACAGCTCTCTGGCACTAAGTAAAAAGAAACTTGCATAACATATTCAATAATACATACAAGATTCTAACACAGAGGTGGGATGACAGCCCCTCTAATGCTAAATATCAAGAGCACATGAATAAATGCATAATAGGCGCAACCTAGAACAAAGAAGAAGTGGAAAGCGAGCAATTAATAGCAAAAGAAGCTTATATTAACTAAAAATGAAGACCAGACACTGCAAGTATCAAAATAGTTACAGTCTCCAGAAGTTGAACCTTACATCAAAACCAGAACCATCATCCATCATCCCAAAATTAAATCTGTGTTCTTTGTATATATAGAGTTTGATTACAAAGATATTCTGTTGTTGTGGAGGGGTCATAATGGACCACCAACTGCTTTAACTATCTGATGGAGTCTCTGTTACGATCTGTTGGCTTTAATGAAAAAAATTGATCTTCTTGGATGCTCTGCTGTACTTCTTGAGTAGGTGGAGTGTCCTTTGGATGAAGTTCCATAACTGATAATTGAATTCAACTACTTGAGGCATGTCCTTCTTTGATCTCAGCCACTTTGTTTCTTGAATGCGGTTGTTGGAGAAGAAATACACTAGGTACTTAGTAGATAATCACTATCGTCCTTCAGGTGCACAGCATGAACGGGGTGTGTTGACTTCATGGAGGATGTACGAGTGGGCGGAGGACGAACATCAACCATTGGATCGCAGTGATCGATGGCAGGGATTGTTTTGCAGAGGGTATGGGGAGATATGGGATCGGGATGGACGAGGGCCATTGGATTAAACACGGGAAGATCCAACGGTGATCGGGGGCGAAAGCTGTGCGGGGACTTAATGGCTGAGAGAAATTGTTTAAGCGGTAAGCGGTAATGGTCACACCACTTTTTGGAGTGAAGTGTAATGGTACGTTGGCCAGCGATCATGTTCATTACACGACGCGTGGCTGATGGGACGTGAGAAAGACCGCTTTTCCCATGGGTTAAAGCGCAGGTAAGTTTCGACAGCGGGGAAAACGAATGATGTTGGATCGTGCGATAGGAACGATCGGACGGTGAAAGGGATAGGCGTGTTAACAAGAGGGGAAGGCAGCGAAGACCGTTAGATCAAGCGGTAGATGATCGGACGATGGGGTTTAACTGCACGTGCTCTTTGATTGATGTGACATGGGAAGAACCGGATTAGCAGCTAGCATTTGTTTTAGAGGTGCGCGGTTATATGGGTTTAAAACCTTAGCGCCAAGGGACTTGATGGAAAGTGGCTTATGTCGAAACTTGGAGAAAATGGAGATGGCGGGGGCTATGGAAATATAAGAAAAATGAAGGAGAAGGAGAAAATAGACTGATGCGAGCTCCCTGCTTGCAAGAAACACACGGTCAAGCTAGAAATTGGTTCTCCAAACACTGAAGTACATAGCAAAGCTAACAGTCATCTAATCCTTTAAGTCCGAAAAAATATAAAATAATACGAAAGGGATGAATTTTCGATAGTTTTAACAAGCTGAAGAAGACAAGCGCTCGATCGTTTTGTGTAATAATCCCTCAGGTCCAAAAATATTAAAATCTAGAGGAGGGATAGCACTTCCGATAGCTTTAACGAGCTGAAGAGGCCAATTGCTTAGCAATCTTTTCATATTTTAGGAGTCAGATGAAAAGAGCTTAAAGGAGATTCATTTTTGAGGAACGAGTGATATTTTCAAATAGCAGCTGGTTCCAGGTAAGGTTTGGAATTTTTCAGTCATGGCAGTGTTACAATGACAGCTAACAGAATCACTCGTCGCATCTGTTCCTCAAAAAGGTAAACAATCAAATGGAGGCTTATGATTGGCTAAAACAGAGTGGAGGTGATGGTAAGAACACGACCAAGGCTCAAAATCTAATGATAATGCATTCACAATGGTTATTTACCAGAGATTGGTTCATTTTTTAATGAGATTAAACTCTAGCGGAACATATGCTCATTGCTTAGGCTTAATTTCTAATGAGCTTGAACTTTGCGTAAAACTGCTCATGCAAGTCATATAATAAGGATGTCTCACCGATAGATTCAATTTTTAAGGAGCTTGCACCATTCGAAACTTTGATCCATATCCATTCTTTATGTAAGCTAAGAACGACCAATCCTATGAGTTTAAAGGGTTGAGAATCTACAAACTAAGAAAATAAATGGTTTCTTTTCACTTCCATGCGAAAAGGTTTGCATTCCCCAGGTATAATGGAGTGGAGTCTCCAGGTTACCCATCAATTTGCAAACAAACCTCTTGCTCTGTCAGGAAAGGCATACCTTTTAACATACAAAGTAGAGTTTCCAGGTTACCCTTCAATTTGCAAACAAAGCATTTGCTCTGTCAGGAAAGGCATACCTTTTGATGGAGTTATCTTATTCCAATCTAATCCCACTTTCCTATATGGACAGGTGGGTCAGACTAGTCATATTCCTACGCGGAAGCCCACCTTATACCTAGGGTTCTTCTGCCGAAGCAGACCAGGGTGCATGCCCCTTGGGTTTCAGTCACAATCACCAAATTACTAACGCTCATCAAGTGGATGGACTGGAGATTGGTGAGACATTCCTTGCATGAAAAGACTAGTTAGGGATGGCATTTGACTATTAGCTATGTGTGAGCCAGGGAAGGAAAGCTGGTCTACGAGTTGGACCACTTGGCCTTCATGCGGAAAACACATTACTCGAAAGAGTGAAGAGAAAATGGCTCCCATGCTATAAATATAGTCACGCCCAAGGAGTATATTATAATCTAAAGGTCCTTGGACTACCATTACGTTCAGATAAATGGTTTTCCCTCTCAAAGTTATAGGAAAATTTGGAAGGATCCCTAACGGTCATCTGGTTCCTTTGTCGAAACCTGTTAGATTTCGCATCTCAGGTAGAAGCGATGGCGAACCAATTGCTTTCCAAGCAATTGAGAAAAGGATACTCACAGAAGCCCCTTCATCTATGATAGTACCAACCATGACCATTCTGTAAGCTTGTATAATGATTCAGAATGGTACATTAGACTAGACGGGGTCTGCCTAGTAGATTCCAGTCGAAGGAAAAGACTAGGTTGCTTGGAGGTGGGACTGAATAAACGGTCGGATATGACTCTCACGAATTTCCTTCCTACGATAAAGGAATGGGTAGATTTCCCCCATGTTCATCGGAGTCTGTGTTTAAGAAAAGAATTTGAATGGTGCTGCACTCATTCTCTTCGGTGACTGTATCATCTGAAGATGGACCTTCCAAAGACAAGACCGGGTCGACTGTCGCTTCGACCTGTTGACTTTTGTCCATTGTTGACTCAGAGGGTTTATCTTTAATGATAGATGCTTCGACCGACCACAAAGGTGTGTCAGTCAGCTTTTCAACTAGCGATGGACTCGGAAAGAGTTTCTTGTACCCAGGAGGAAGCCGTAGCAGTGAAGCAGGATGGTTATCCAAGAATATTTTAGCTTCGTCCAGGAAGGGACAACGATGGACGGCATGATCGTCTTCACACAGTCTACAAGGAAATTTATGCTTTCCTTTCTGTCCAGAGATTTCATTTTGAATAGTTGGCGGTGTACTCTTAACATGATCGTTAGCGGTTGATGACACCGGATTGTGTAAACGAGGAGACCAGTCCCTTAAGATTCGAGGGATGCAAGGACTATCTTGATGATAGTGGTCTCCTTTGCAAATGACACATGGAGACTTAGGTTTGGATGGTGCAGTGTGTGGATTTTCGCTAGACATGCATGGTTGCCCCTTTTTGCCTTTGGCTCCTTTTTCTTATTCTCTTTCTCTTTCCCTTGCTTCTTCTTCTTAGTTACTTGGTTTTTAGCTTTGCTAGCTTCACCAAGCGAAGAGGAAGCAGGGGAGGGAGAAACAAGTGCAGTAGAAGGTTGGGGGGTAACTCTAGTATCATCTAGTTGCCGACTTGATTGCTCAAGAATCACGGTGGCTTGAATGACAGAGGTCGAGAAGAGTCATATTGGCAAGCCGATTGTTAGTCCTGGGAGGGACAATGTGGCCATATGAGGTGCATCAACATCTCCCCAAGAAGAGAAGGGACCAGGATTCCCCCCAAGGGGAAATCCTTGGTTGGTGGACTCCATTTTTCTCAACCTAAGATTAACGAGGGAACAGTGATGTTATTTCGATTAAAATAAATTTTATGGCGCTTTAACACAACTTGCTTTTTCAATTTTTAAGAGTCAAAAAAAATCTAAAGATGACGCTAGTCACCTTTGATTTTTAATGAGCATGAATTGATTACCAAACCAATCGCAAAACTGCAGAATACTTTTTACGGTACGACAGTCAATCTTCCCGAATGCTGTGTTCAGTGCATTGCGATCGATAGGGCAGCAGACACGGCTTCCTAAGAATAAAGGATATAACCTATTGTGGTCTCCCAATATATACTCGACGCTATGTGGGAGCACAAGTCCATACTGGCATTTGTCGTCTCAAAGAGGAGGAATCACCCAACCTACAATGAAAGCGATAGTTACCAGGCTTTACGACGCCGTAATACGTCTCTAACCTAGACTTCTAAATGTTGTGCGTTAGGTTCCAAAGCATTTTTATGTTCATTGAATTTATTTTACAGTTGATCTTTCTTAAGAAGTTTTCCTTTTAGGTTCACCGCGTGATGTAGATATACAATCCCTAAAATTCAATCTAAGATGATAAATAAGCGTTTAATCTTCTTTTTGCAATGAAAAGCCTAGCTACTAAGGAAAGAGAAGCGAGATTCTTTCAACATAGAGCAGAGAGCACACACTAGATGCACTGTCCTAAATCAAAATCAACAAGCAGTCTATATGCAAATGCACATGCATGTATTTGTTTTCCGCTTCTTAATGCGTGAATGACAAAAAGAATGCTAAGTACAAATCTGAATTATCTTTTCAAAGCGACAATACTAACAAATTTCTTTTCAAAAGACGAAAGGAAGAAAATGATGACACTTTGCGATTTTGAATTGAAAACTACTTTTGACACTTGAAAAACTATTAATTCAAATCGAATACAAGAGTAATAGTGTAATCGACCATCAAGAACAGTAGGATTCTTTTCTTTGACTGAAGACGACACTTGCGACACTTCCAAATCAAAAGATGACAGTTCGATTACACTACTTCTTTGTAAAGGAGAACCGTAAATGACAAACAATACATAAAAACATTTACAATTATTTGTACAATGGAGGATGAATCATGCAAAGGAAGGGAGTTTCCACAGTAGTATACTAATCACAGACAGCAAAACTCCTGAATAAAGCTAGAGAGAGTGAACAAAAACCAAAATCTGGAGGCAGAAACAGTCTTATCTGATCATCGCAGCTGTAACACAGGGAAACAACGATGCATCTCACCTACTGCACATGGGAGGTGTGATGCATCCAGATTCCCAAGAAGAGAAGGTGCAATGGTCCAGGGATGAGACTTGAACTTGGTTCTTGGTCACAGTTTGTAGCTTAGTTCAGGGATTTAGGCCGAGCTAATGATAGCCAGTAAAGACAAATCACAGGGGCTGATCTAATGAGGTTACTTGAGCCACCACCAGGGCAATTAGGATGTTTGCAAATCAATTGTTCAGTTTATAAACAAAACCCAAAGATAGACTAAAGCAACATTGATCTAATTTTCACTTGCATAGAAAATGCAGTTTGAAGGCTAGCTGGCTTGACTTCAGGCTTCGTCTATAGTTTATAAAACAAACAAATATAGACAAGCAAACAAGTTATTCTCTCCCCAGTGGAGTCACCATTTTGTTATCTCGAAATCTAGTGTCCATGCAGAATTGCTGGTCCCACTAAGACAGGTAGTTGTCTTAGAAATAAAAAAACTAAAGTTGCTTTCATTTTCCTTTATGAGAAGTAGATAGGAGAGGAGCGAAGAATACCAACCTCAATCTTTCGCTTGGTTCCTTGCTTGTTCCTTCTCCCCTCTGACGGATCTTTGTCGCTCCTTCCTTGATTACCCCGCTTCAAAGAGTACCTGTAAAGTCAAAGCAACATAATACCTTCAAAGTATAGAGGTCTACAATCATAAACAATATAGGACCAGATATATATTGACCACACAAATGCATATATCATCAAACATACAAGAATGTGGAGGAAAACTTGAATATCTTTATTGATATAAAGATTATAAGAGAGGATTACAACCCATTGATCTGACCTAGCGTCATCCTCCCGCATGAAAGCCCTTCTTCACTCATGAAAAGCTTAGATCACCCAACACTATGATGTCCAGTTCCACAAGAAACCAACAACACTTCCTTACAAGATACAAGATTCCAGCCTCTCGATCTCTGGGATGAGGGATCCATATATAGATGTTTGCAAGGGGTGAGTAAGCTTTCTGGGATTTTGATTAGTGTCCTCTCTCTGATAGTTCTTTGTTCCACTTGGAGATTCATGATCTCTTACTCATCCCTAGGAAAATTCAGAGAGGCAAGTGTCATAGGAGAAGTTTCTGGAAGATTCCATGATCATCCACATTGCAAACTGTCTTTTCCATTTGTCTACTCTCGCCCATCACACCCTACAGAAGGGATTTTTAGTATGCATCGCACTTTTTTCATGTGGCAGGTGAGATGCATCGCACCCTTAGCACTGGGCAGTCTGTATGGTCCAGTTTTGACCAGTTCTGAGCAGTTTTCCATGGAGAACTTTTCGGAGATGATGTAATCAGCCGACCTTGTTCCTTTAGGGCATGAAACAACACTATTAGGGACTCAAAAGCCCTTGGTTTATGGACATATATGATTGGGGTTGTAATGCCCGAATATGTCTATAACAATTATTACCCATATTCACATTTACTAATGAGAATGTGCGTGTGCTTGATAATGTGGTTGTGCTAGTAAATTAATACTTTATAAATAGTATTAGGTCTTATATATGTGCTAAATAATATTGAAAAAAATAATCATAGCTTGCAACATCCCTTCTGTGTAGGGATACAATCTTAGATTGGAGGCTTCTGTTATTCATAATTTAAGTAGAACTCTTCCACATAAATCACATAAAAAATGTTGGGTTGATGCATTTCGAACCCCTACTGAGGTTCATCATCAGGGCACATATAGAGAGAGAGAGATCCACAGATACAATGCTTATAGTAGAGATGCAACCGTAAAATCCTAACAGTCACAAAGATAAATATTAAAATTGGAAATTTATAAACATCTAGAATTAGTTCCAACAATTATTATCATCTTAATAACATAGAAATTAGAAATACATTAAAAACACAAAAGGGAGCTTAAAAAGTAATAATAATCTTATAAGTATTATTTTATTATAAGTGGAAATCTAAGCTAAAATAATAAATATTATAAAAGAAGCTAAAAATAGAAGTTACTAAAGTTCTAAATAAATAATAAAATAATAGAAATGTGGCTATAATCATTCTTAAAATAATAAAAGAAATTAAAAATACAAATTATGAAAATTCTAAAAAAATAATCAAATATGAAAAAGAAAGAAAGCTAAAGGAATGGAAACATGATAGAAGAAACAAATTGATAATAATAATAATTAAATAATCAAAATAAATATAGAGAAACAAACCAGGGTAGGGAGAAAACCAAAAGGAAGGAGCCTAGGGATAAAGGGAAGGGACCATTGAACTACTAATCTTTCATCCATCGTCCCTATTTAGAGAATTAGATTTTTTTTCTATCTCAATGGCTTCCCTTAATTTACGGTGATGGAAATGATCACTCCTAGCAAGGACCTTGGAATCCTCTAAACATATGTGGTATTTTGTCTTCTCCACATGTTTAGCCAAAGCAAAAGAGCGAGTGTTATAGTGTCTAAAGTCAGTCGTGTGCTCTTGAATCCTCGGATATATGGAATGATCAATCTCTCCAATGTAGGGGGTTCCACACGAACATGGAATCAAATAAACACCCTTCATGTTTTTAGGATCTACGGGGTCATTAACATATCTTAAAGAGTCACAAGTTGTCTTTAAGGCTCTAAAGGTGGAAAAAACCTTGTGCCTCTTAAGAATCTAAGAAATCTTGTTTGTAGCCCCTTAGATAAAGGGAAGATGGACACTAGAGGCCCTTACAACCAACTCTTTCTTAGTCCTAAGAACTCGACTAACTTTTAAAAATGCTTTGATACCTTGGTATCTATTATAATTAGTCTTCCTAAAAACATTAAGGAGATAGGGTTTCTCATTCATAAGATGGTCTTCATCAAAAACCCTTAAAGCCCGAGAGGCTAGTGTGTTGAGAACATGTAGC
Source organism: Pinus taeda (assembly GCA_000404065.3). NCBI lineage: Eukaryota > Viridiplantae > Streptophyta > Pinopsida > Pinales > Pinaceae > Pinus > Pinus taeda. Next base: position 89,460 of record APFE030098691.1, on the reverse strand, counting down.
TTTTGGGACGGATATTGATGGGAATTCACATGTAAATATTGCTCAGTGTGGGTTTTTTTTTACAAAAAACCTCGTGAGAGAAAGAACCATCAACTTTTTTCGAGACAATCACATCAATAAAAGACAAGCTACTGTCAATTTCAGATTCCATGGTAAATTTGATGAAACCTGATTGATTGTTGAGATGCTGAAAAATGAATCTAATTTCTCACGACCATGAGGACATAAGATAAAAGTATCATCAACAAACCTTTTCCATACTTGCGGTTGAAACTGAGCAGAAGCTAAAGCTTTATATTCAAAATCCTCCATGAATAGGTTCAGAACGACGGGAGAGAAGGGAGAACCCATCGCTACCCTACAAGTATGTTCATAGAATTCAGTTCAAAGCTAAAGAAGGTCGAGCTAAGGCAAATCTCCATTAGCTTCGTAGTATCAGGGTCAATTATGTGATTGATTACCTCAACAACCTCATTAATAGGGATGTTGGTATAAAGAGAAATAATATCAAAACTAACCATAATATCACCCGGCTTGAATTTAACCTCTTTTAGCTCATTCACGAAAGAGAAAGAGTCCTTAACAAAAGAATAATATGACCGACCAAAGGCTTAATCTTTCGGCTAAATATTTAGAAAGGAGATAGATATGTCCACCTATTATATTGATTATGGGTCTAAGGGGAGTCCCTTCCTTTTGAATCTTAGGAAGCCCATAGATTCTCGGAGTGATAGGGCTCCTCTCAATAAGTTTATGGCTTATGGAGCTGACATATTTATTAGAATTAATAGCCAAGGAAACAAATTTTGAAACCTTTTTTAGGGGGTTCTTATTAAGCTTTCTATAGCTCCCACTGTTGCATAAGTGATCCAATAATTTTCTACGGTAATCTTCTTTATCTAAGATTACAACCGCCTCTCATTTATCAACGTTAAGGACAACAAGGTCAAGGTTATTGTTCAAAGCTTTAAGCGCTTCAAATTATGACTTGCTAAGATTTCTCTTAGGAGGTTTAGATTTCGTGAGAATAACAGAGCAATCTTGCCTAATGACATCCTACCAATGCCAGACTCTTGTAATTTATTTTCTTGTTGATCACTATTAGTTTAGCATTGACCAATGCAACTGATAATGTTTTATTTAAAAAATATATATATACTTATTTTTCAATATTATTGATTCTATTTTTCAAACTTAAATCATAACTTGAAGGTCTTATTGCAACATTTGCATAATATATATACTTATTTTTCAATATTATTGATTTTTTTTTTCAAACTTAAAACATAACTTGAAGGTCTTATTGCAACATTTGCATAATATAATTCCATTCGGATAACTACTTCACATATTTCATGCCATAATTTAAGGATATAGTTGCAATACTCATTCTCAATTTTTAGATATTTGTGTAGTGATTTTTTATTTTTGCGAAAATGCCATCAATAAATTAAAAAAAAAAGAATAAAAATAAAATGAAAATAAATATACTCACATAGAGTTACTTCACACCATTATTTATGTTTTTCTCCAGACTTGTGTATAAGTAAAATTGTAAATGTGTACACTTACTAGTGGTTACTATCCACCAAAATTATCCACTTCGGATTTCAATTTATTAGATAATGCCAAAGAAAGACTATAGGATTCTATTTTCCAATTGAACACTCTTAATTTAGCATTGGCCAATGTACATTATAATTTTCTATGCAAATTATTTTTGACTTGAGTGCAAGGAATAAACTGCTTAAAAATAATTTTAATGATGATAAGGAATATTATGTTTTTAAAAAATATTTTTTTGTAAGCTTGGGAGGACCTTTGTATTCATTTTCTATCGAAAAAGCGCAAGTTACAACTAGAAATCAAATGTTTAGGTGGCCTCAACTTGTGGAGAGGGAAGCCAGGTTTGTTGGCCCCCTAACTACATGATATACCCTCCATAAACAAAATAATATAAGCATGTCAAGCAATGCTAGATATGTCTGAGTGTCCTTATAGTTCCTATAATCTAAATAAATGACTACATACAATAAAGTTTGTAGTTTTTGCATATAACAAAAACAAAACAAATATTAAATCTGCATGCTACTAATTGTCAGATGAATCAATGGGAGTAGGATCCTTCACACTAGAGCCTGAAAGCTTAGTTTGTGGGATATAGGGAATGTGTTGTTTGATGCGGCTAAGACACCCATTCTGCTTTTGAAGCTGAAACTGAATCTGTTGAAGATCCTTGCTGAAATCCAGGAGACCTTGAGAAGTCGAAGGTGAGCTCGAAGGGATGTGTACCAGAGCTTTGGCTAGTAGATTTTTCATCAACCAATACAAATGGACAGTTTGCTTGTACTGAGAGGATTGGCCACGAGAGTGATTAGGGTCAGGTGCCAAGGCCTGCCAGTATCCCAAATCAAGTTTTGTATCAATATCTTGTTGATTGAGTTCGGCTTCCCACTTGGCTATGAGTCGATGCACCTAAGATGAGCTGCCCTTGTGGTACGTAGTGGCAACATAACTAATTATATGAGAGGTTTCTTTCCGACTTCTGCCTCTACTTGAGTGAGAATTGACTTGGCAGCCCTCATGGGTTTTCCTTTGTTGCTTACCACAACCATGAGATCCCCAGGCTTGCTGACCCTTCACTGACGCAACATGGGCCACGTAACAATAAGAGCTTAAACCTCTAACAGTAGCCGGTTCAGACCATCACAATAGACCTGAATTTAGCTTGCAAATGTGAATCTTACACTTTCCAGAACTGCATTGGACTAGAAGACATAACAAGTAATCAAAGCATGAGGCAAAAAAATAAAAAATTAACCGATGATTTATAACCCTGTAACAAGCAGCGAGGCAACAATGGAGCAAATCCCAGAACCCTAAACCATACCATCAACCTTGCCATGAGCGGCTGAGGGTGGGATTTGAAACGAACTGAAGAGGAGCCTAAACCAAATAAACCCATAACCGTGACAAACTTCAACCAGATAAATATAAGTGTCATCGCTCCAGGAACTCGGACAGAGAGAAAACAACAAATGGCATAGCTTCCCCTGGTCAAGAATGGCCATGTGAGAAAGAAAAATACCATAGAAAATAGAGATAGGATGTATAGATAAACCCTCATAAAAATTATCAATTTCCATCCAAAAAACCTGGTGATGCTTCCTTTGAACCTTCAATTTTAGAACATAACCTTTCCTCCAAAAAACTAATAGAATTATGTGGCTATCCATGAGAGTGAGGCAGTAAAAACATAAACTAAAAACATACTCGAATAGAGCAACTTGAGCGTACTTAAAGACAACAATCACGCAGTGGAAGACCACGAGGAGCGTCTCGCTAGAACCGCAGGCCGCCAACTCCCGTGTATCCAAATTTCCTTTGCAGACAGTGGAATGACTTGCCTCAATAACAAAAAAGCCAGAGAACCCCAACGTAAAATTTTCTCTGCCACCTTCTTCACTCACATTGAATACATGCATGCGCGAGTCCCCAACTCCATGTGCCTTATGCATGTGGAGAGTGGTGGATTGTTGCCCTACTACCATAGTCATTCCAAAAGTACGATTGCATGTCCGGATGCTTCCAACTCAGACCTAGATTGGGGAAATGTTCTTAAAAATATTATTTAAATTACAATCATCTTTTAATTCAGGGATAAAATATAAAAGTAATTTTAATTATTTAAAAATATTTGACCAAATAAATTATAAAAAAATATTTTGAATATAATTTTGTTTAAATAAAACAGTACAATAATTACTATACTGGTCATTAACAATGAAATTATGTATTGAAAGTATCTTGATTCTAGTAGTGTGGTGAATAACTTGTTTTTTCCAAAATTCAAGTATTTAAAATCCTATTACAATTAGGCAGTAGCTCAACAATCCCAAACACACACATATATATAACAATCCCAAACACACACATATATATATATTCAAAGTTTACCATTATAAAAAGTTGTTAAAAACTAAATTTAATAAATATGTGTTTCATATTCCAAGGAGTGAAATAGATACTTCACAATCTGATTGAGAGACGGATAGACGAATTTGATATCTAGTTTTAATTTGAACTTTAAATTCAATTATAACAAAATTAACGACTTAAAAATATGTTATTATTAAACGAATTTAACGACTTTGAAAATTTGTTTTACTTTTTTCGTCGGGAATGGTCAGCGGCCATTTAATGAAGCACTGATATTTCAAGCCAACTTCCCTTGGTCAAACCAGCCATGTTTGAATTGTAAAGTTTGAAAACCAAATTATGTTTATGTCATTGCGTTTATGTCTATGAGATGGCCTTGCACTTTTCAAGAGTGTGTGCTCGTGAGCAGAAAATTTAGAAATTTCATGGTCGGCATTTGCCATTTGTACGCTATAATTCATATCATATGGACACCATACCATTTCTATCGCTGCAAGAATACGCAGGTCTTCACTTTTCTGTTGACAATTTTACATCAATCTGCAATTTTATATCAATCTGCAATTTTTCAGTTGACAACTTCAAACATGACTGCATCAATCTGCAATTTTGCAGTTGACAACTTCAAGCATGGCTGCATTATCGCTTTCAACTTTTTTTTGATGTAAATGTCTTCAGAACTTTTGAGATTGATATGATCTTTGACCATTAGAAATATGTAATTGCCCTGTGGCTCAAAAAACATGTTGATTGCATTCAAATCTGTGAAATAAAATTCAACGCTGTTTTGTAGTCATAGGTACATAGCATTTTGGGTTGTTTTTGGTTATCAATAAAAAAAATATCAACAATTAAGAAATCAGTATAGTTTTATTTTAAATACAGACCAAGAAGGATCAATTTTTTTACCAGTCGAGAAAGATCAATCGTAATTTTTTTATGAATGGATATTATTCAAATGTTTTGTATAGTTTTTAATTTTTAAATTAAAAAAAAAAAAAATTTTGATAAACATAACTAAAATTTCAACTTGATTGACATATTTACACATTATACTGAGCTGTAGAAATCTTTATAAAATTTTATGTTAAAAATTATTTTAAAATAACAAAAACAAACCATATTAAAAATTAATATAAAATTTAGAAAATAATTATACAAATTTAAAAAACTCACATCACTCTGATTCACAATTTCTTCATCAAAACCTAATTCAACAAAGTTGATCCAAAAAAATATTGATTTCATCACAAGTCAAGAAAATGTTGAAATTACATAGCCGTTATTCACCATATAATTCATATGGCTGCATGTCTACAGCATCCTGCAATTTCAATTCATATTTGGCAGCATTATTTAAATTTCATTAATATTGTCTTCCTACCTTTTTAAAATCAATGCCGTCTTTGAAATTTAAATTGGCATTAGTTAGAATATGTGGTGGCCCCTGCACCTCAAAAGTTTGGATGTGTCATTCAAATCTCCCGGATTAAAAGCAAAGCAGTTGTGCATCGGAAAAATTGAAATATTCTAAATAAAATTAAAAGCTAACTGTATAAACTTTTTTTTCTTTTTTCCTATGTGCTAAACAATTAAATTTTTTTATTTTGTATATTAAAATTTTCCGGAAAGAAATTATATAATTATTTTAGAATTTATATGTTTTGATTACATAATTATTTGAGAGTTTAAGTCTTTTTTTATCTAGTGTGATTTATAGTCAAGATTAAGATGAAGAATTTGATCAGGCAACAGCTTAGACAAACTTATATAGAGAGTTCAAAAGTTAAAATAAAATGTGAATAAAAATAATATTAAAAATTACAACAATCAATAAAAGATAATTGATTCAAAAAGTCAAATATAAAAAACAGGAATATATTGCTAAAATTAAACCATAAAAGTGAGAAGGAATGAAATAAAGTTAAAAACAACTAAATTAAAAAAAATATAATAATAAATATTAAAATAATAAAATATATAGATAAAAATTAAATCTAATAAATACAATAATTAATAATTGACTAAATACATCATTATTTCTAAAATAACATGAAATTGGAATAATGTTAGGTTTATCTAGAAGGATGAAAAGAAGGGAATATATATTATATATATATATATTATGTGATTTCTTGGAAAAAATTTTAATATACAAATTGTGGATAACAGAAGAAGTTTGATTCACAAATGTTTATTTTGTTTTTATTGCATTAAATTTTAAAATATCTTTATATTAAAATTAAATTTTAGTTTCAAAATATTTATAATCTCTGTATTCAAGATTATGTGATTCATAATGTATTAAGCAAAGTCTTTTGGTAGAAATCACATAAGAGAAATTTTTCGCTGGCCCCTTTGGAACCCACAAGTGTGGTTCAACATCAGGTAGACCATTGCTTTCTATTTAAGCCTTTGTCATGGTTTGCCTCTTCATTGGGCCTTGATGGTGAACCTCACTTGGTTCTGTCGGCCAAAAATTTCTCTGATGTAATTTCTATCCAAAGACTTTGCTTACTATTTATAATATTAATAATTTTTATTGCTTGGAGTAGCTTAATTGGCAATGGCAATGGAAATAAAGTCTCACCAAAGTCTTCGGTTCAAATCTGGTGCTATGCCCCGATATGAGTGAGAAGTTGGACATGATAAAGATATAATCTCACAACAAGCTTACAAAAACAAAAATATTAATAATTATCATGTCTATAAATCTTAGATAATTTGATCACTAAATTATGATAAATTTTACAATATTAATTTTATTTTTTTTATAAGTCATACTTATCCCATTTAATATAATAATCATATATTACATAAAATCAACTTTTTAATGGAAGAGACACAAATGTGCATGCAAAGGAAATTAGAGAGAGTGGGGGTGCGGCGATGGCGATGGTTAGGGTTTGCTCGAGCAGGGTTCGTGTTGCTGCCGCCTCTGCCCCCAAACCAGACACAGGCCCTGAGCGCGATCCGGAGAATGGGTTTACAGATATCGACGCTGGGAAGCTCTCGGCGTTTTCAGCGGAATGGCCTTTTCCGTTCAAAATATTCCCAGGACAATGCGACTGTGTTCCTGAAGCGTTCTCGGTTAAATGGAAACCATTTTTCCTTGAATGGGAGCGAAATACGTTTATGCAAGGAGAATGTGAGGCGAAGGCTTCAAAAGAAGCACCCATCTCTGCGTGGATCCACGGGGAGGGTTTTCCATAGCGGAAAAACGAAAACCCAAGATGTGCTTTTGAACAAGGTAGTCGTCGGGAAGCATGGCGGTTAGGGGTCAGGGCACAACAAACCCAGATCTCAAGGAAAATCGGCTGGAGGGGTATGCATGCTGCAGATCCGTTTTCCTTCACATCGCATGGACCAAATCTTGGTAGTTTTGGATTAGATCTACGCGATCTAGCTCTCTTTGACCCCAGGGAGCAGATCGAAGGCTTCAACCATAGAGCGAGCAGGGTATCGGAAGATCCAGACATGCACAAAGAAAAACGAACCAAAACAGAGCCAGATCTGGATCTCTGTCTACAGCCAGAGCAGGTAAAAAATACTTGTTTTCAGATTCTGATTAATCCCCCTCAGGGGAAAACTCGTTTAATATGGGTTAATGCAGGAGACACACCCTTGTAGTTGAAACACAAAATATGGACAGAAATGGGATACCCAGTCCAGATCCAACATCTGGTCAGTGGCAGATGGTCCCTCCAGGATTGTAGATCGCTGGAAAGTTATGAGATTGGGCCAGGATCAATTATTAAGTTAAACTTCAGATTGAGAGGGGAGGCTGCCTCAGGGACAGACAAGTTCCTCAGGGGGAGACAAGGGAAAGAAATCTGCAGCCCAGCACCAATCCAAGGGAGGGTTATCCTTCAAAAACATTTTACAGGGCAGCAGGAATTCAGGGCCCTCTCCAGGCCACGGCGGCTCTCTGCCCAGGCCATACATAGTTGATCAGTCAGAAGAAACCCCAACTTTAAACTTAGATTCGTCAGGGATTGATGATGTTGTTAATGCCTATGAAACTCAAGCTCTAATATGCCGTTTCAACAGTTTCTAGCCTAAACCCTTGGATCTATTCCATTGGATCTTCACCAGCTGGACCATGGAATGTGATATCCACCTATGTTCAAAAGGGTTCTTCATAGTAAAATTTACTTCCAAGGAAGTCAAAGATACAGTCATAAGTACAGGGCCATGGTTCTGGGGAACATTGGGGCTGTTTGTGACCCCATGGTTCCCAGATTTTGATCCAAATAAAATGACTGTAACCAAAATGCCAGTTTGGGTTAGACTATACAATCTTCCACTGCACTTTTGGCATGAACGAGTGTTGGAAGGTATTGGGAACAGCATAGGGAAATATGTCAAAACAGATCTGGAAAGGATCGATGAAAGGATCTACACTTTCACACGGATCTGTGTGGAAGTAGATCTAAGTAAAGGGCTGCCAGACAACATAAGGCTGGTCTACAAACAACAGAACTGGCTACAGGTACTAGATTATGAAAACACCGCCTTCAGATGCAGGCTCTGTAGGAAGACAGGACATCTACAAAGTTTATGTCCAGAAGCCAAGAATAAAAAAAAGCAGAAAGGGAAGCAGAAAAAAGGATGGCATTTCTCATCCCCAGATTCAGAGGACGAAGAATCAGAAGTAGCAGAGGAAGAGAATCCAGCAGAGAAAACCGAGGTATCTCAAGAAATGGAGAATCAGAAGGAAACCCCATCAGACAACAAGGCAGAAAAGTCTAGCATGGCTCCTAGCTCGGGAGGCAACAAACGGCACCATCACTGAGACACTTCAGATTCAGACAAAGAAACTGGCCCTCAGAATACAGATAGTTATTGCTTCGATCGAGCCCTCTCAAGGAGAGTGGCGTAAGGTCGAAAAGAAAAAGGGGAGAAAAACTTGAAGTGTGAGTCCTGCTCACTGCCGGTTTTCAGTTTTTCCTGCCCCTTCTCCTCCTTTCCTCTTTCTTCTTTTCTCTTCTTCATATTCTTTGTGCACGTTAGTTCGCTAACGTTGTGTGGGGTGCGAAAGCACTTGAGCCCTTGCGGCAGCTTACGGCATGTTTCAGTATATCTGCTAATATAACTTTTCATTATTTTTTAATAAAAAGTTACTGTTTTTTTCCTTGGAAAAAAAAAAAAAAATCAACTTTTTAATATAATTTTTTTTATAAATCATACTCACCAAATTTAAAATAATCCTTATATATTATATCAAATCAACTTATTAATATAATATTTCTCTGCTAATTTCAACTCCATTAATTTTCCCATATTTCCGTTCAATCACAGTAAGTGTCAAAAACGTTTAACATATTTCTCCCATATTTCAACCGTTGCACTGATTTTCCGTTTTTTTTCCAAAATCCATTAAATCACAAAAAGCATTATAAACCTTTAGGAGTGGACACAGACCCACCACCAAACTTAATCAACAGTAAAACTATTCCTCATTTCTCGGAGATCACGAACTATATTCAAACGACATTCATTTTCTTATTTTAAAATACGGAGTTCCCAAAATTAAGCTGGAGACGTACTGTTAGTTTTTCAATGCTTGTAGCTGGGCATCACAATGAGAACCAATAAACTAAAGTCAATAATTCAGTGATATTGGTTAACCAATTTGAATGATTTTTTCTTTTGATGCAAACAAGTGTCAGTAGTTGTGGGTACTGATATTATAAAATATTTAGTTAATTTCTTGTAAACCGTACTTTCCAACTCTATAGAAAAGTAAATGTTGCCTGATATATATTTGATCAGTTTGATTTTATCAAGTACATTATCGGATTTTGATCATTAATAGGCTTCATAGTTTAAAATGTAATTTTAAATGCATAAATAAATTTAACACTAAAAAAATTAGCACTTTGCATTTAGTATAATATGAAAAATAATTAAAATAAAATATTTTATATATTGCAAGATTGATCTAATTCACTTATAATTCATCTTTTTCTAAACCAGTATGCCTATTGCTTGGGCTTGCCTGGCTGATTAGTCCATCTCTATGAGGTATGAAAAATATAAATGACAATGCATTGGTGATTAGTCCATCTCTATGAGCTATGAAAAATATAAATGACAATGCATTGGTGTTGTTTTTTTTATGTTTTGAATATGGAAAAAACTCTTATTAAATCAGTTTTAATGTTCTTTGATATCTCCCACTTATGTAATCTTTAAAAGAATTTATTTGATAGAAGCATAAGAATTAACTAAAATTGGAAATTTTTGTCGCTAATTCTCATGGAAAGGATAACTTTTAATTTATTATATCTTAAAAATATTTACGAATTTTGAACCAGATTAATCACAAAAAAATACCATATAATAACAATCTCTGTTATTTAGACCTTGCCTAAATAATTTTTCCAAATTCCAACTGACTTACAATTAAAGAAAACTTTAAATAATTAAACAACGCCATTAAAATCAATGCAGCAATATCTACAGCCATGGTAGCTACATACGCCACTGCAAATTGATGGTTTTGAAGCTATCAGACACTATAAATTTTGAATAGCCAATTTCTTAAACCCTTTACAGAAATAATTGGAACAGACAGAATTCAAACCGGTCTTGAAAATTCCTATTCAGTTTCCCTTTGTAAAGAATGCAGGTTTTCTATGTTTTGCGAGACAGGATTTCTAGGGTTTGGAAATCATAAACAGAATTGTAAGACCTTCAGAAAATGAGTCTCCAAAAACTAGCAAATGGTGTAGTCCCTGATCAATCAATCTTGATCCTAATTGCCAAACTCACATGTCCCAGTCTGCTTCTAATCTTAAATCAGGAGCAGTGAAACCATTTTGTTGTTATCAGTCTAGACTCTAGAACTCTTATTACAAAATTACAGTCCATGTTTTCTTTTTCTTATTTTTGTTTTGAGGCGTTACCCATAAGCTCTTAGTGTAGGAAGATACAAGTAATATGAAAGCCATATCTAATTTTAGGTTCTGGAGTTTTGGTGTTTGCAATCTATTTGCAAAGAGAATAAGTGTAAGTAAATAATAATATCTTTTGAAATTAATCAATTTATTATGATTAGATCGAACTTTAAAACCAATTAATATGATTCATTCTTACCACAAAAATAAGTGTTCTTCCTTTGAAATTTTCATTCTGATATTTATCCATATATAAAATTATTGTTAAACTTAACTGGATTACAGATTTTGAAATATACAACTTCAACTCAATATAACCCAAAGCAAACCATACTCGGAACAAAAAAAACTTACAAATATTTTTCTCACCGGATTGGCAACCAAACATTGATCAGCTTCTCAGAAAAGACAGCCAAAACAGCGAATCGTCTACAAGATTTTCAGCTTTTTCTTCATTCAAATCCACCTCTAAGTCGAAGTCCAAATCCATTGTCTGAACGAGGTCTCCATTCCTGCAGAATCCCAGCTGCATTTGGTCCTCTTTCAGATACGGAGGGAGGCCGAGGTCATCATCCGAAGCATTCTGAAGATAATTCATATAACTCATGAATCCACCGAACTCTGCTGCATGATTTCCTTCCTCGCACTCTGCGCTCCAATCCTCGACACAACTGGAATCACTGGTCGTGGATTGGGCATCATCTGCAATAAAAAATTGGCGCTGCCCCGACTTGTTAGCTCTGCCAGAATGAGAATCAGAGTTCTCAGAGTTTAAACAAGAATCGGAATCGCAGGTTTCCTCCATGAAATCATCATTAGCTACATGGATGAAACTCCAGTGGTACTCGGATTTGTTAACATATTCTAACATATTCCTGCAACACGCCTCCATGATATCTTGGGTGCGATAGATTTCGGAACTGGGGACACTTATTGCTTCCAGAACACTTATTTAAAACTCAGAGAGTCTGCAGTAATGCGCTGGGAATATGTCGCATTCAGGATTTCGTGCAGAAAATCCGGAGTTTATTAATTTGAAATGCAGTTTAGTTGAGGGTCCCTGTCTACAGAGCTTGATCTTTGTGGAGGGTCTGGTTGGCCCGATTAACTTTCATCATTTTTTAAGTAAACCGAAACGCTTAAAGCGTGGTGAATCATTGGTCAGCTGTTTGAAAAAGAAAACATGTCTTGTATTCGATCGATGAAACCTGTCTTGTATTTTATCAATGAATTATTGATATAATAATGTGGAAATCAATAAGGAAATCTCTTGTATTCTATCAATGAATTATTGATATAATAATTAGAGGAAATCAATGCAGAAAAGATTGGCGTATATAAAAATTTGCTGCCAATGGGGTTGGTGTTAGTGTTAGGAATTGGGTTGATGATTATTGGGTTACAATTTTGGGATTCTGGTTTTTGATTAGGAGGTTTAAATATTCCGATACAATAATAGTTGATACAGTGGTTAATGATTAAAAATTGTTATTGGGTTGGTATAATTGTTGGGCAAATATATCAGTAAAGTATTCATGATTAATTATATCATAATAGTCAATATGGTTAATAATATTTCATCATGAATAATATGGAATAGTTTGGTAAAGTAATCTAAGTTAGTGGATTATTGTTTGTGAGGCAATTGGTATAGTTTCTAGTAAAGGTATGGATTAATAAAGGGTTAGTGGGTTAAGTTAACGGTGATTGGTGGTTGAGTGATACTCATTGCATTGAAGACATGGATCAAGTTAGTGGAGTATAAAATTTTAGAAAGGTTTGCACTTCCATAGATTTAATTCCCTTCAACCTTTAATAGCCTTGATTGTAACAAAATTTTCCACAATTAGTAATATCCATAGATAAAACTTTTAGAAAAACATCCAATAACTTTAGTGAACTCTCCCCTCCTAAACTATGAAAGTTATAGATGGAAGAGATGTTTTAACACTTGATAACTTTGTTGTGTTGAGAGGGGCTCAGTATGGAGGAGATGTTGTAATGTCCTGTTATGTTATGGTATCTAAAATTTTGCTTTGGTCAAATAAAAATAATAAAAATGATATCAAGCATACCAGCATAGATCCATCTTAGCTCCAGATCTATCAAGACCCGGGAGGGATCAAATCTCTTGAGGTGAAAACCTTTCCTCAAGTTTTCCACTCAAAAAATGGTGCTCCTTTAATGTAAGGTGGACTAACTCCATTATATTATTAAATAAGGGTCACTCTGGTAATTAGTAGTGAATATATGTAATGGGACTTAAAAAAAGATCCATTAGGTAGTTAGGAGTTTTTTATTATTAGAGTTCTCTTGATAATTATAATAAATATAGAGAAATTGTTATGAGATATGTGTGTAAGATTATTCTAGTTGGAGAATTAACTCATCAAGAGCTTGCCCCTTCAAAGAGGCAAGTGAATAGGAGTGGATTCCTTCCTGAAAGGTTTGTTTTTAAGGTTTTTCCCTAACTTACCAAATTGATATTAATAATAGAACATTCATATATTATTCTTGGACCTATTATGTGCAATTTTATTCTCATATCTATTGTGGTACCTAATATTAACTATGCTTAACCATGATCAATATCATGTAATATGGAATCTTGGTTTATAACATTCGTAAGTAAGGAGGTTAGTAAATTAAGTGATTAAGGACTAGTGCATGAATGTGTTTAGTATGATAAATAATAATTAAGATAATTAAGATAAATATGATGTGAATGTGGTCTATATAGTTAGGATGGCTTACCATTATGAATGATAGTCAACCATGACTCATAGTGCTTAACATGTGGTTAATTATGGTCAAGCATTGGTGGTTTCTCATGTATTGGGTTTGGTGACTGATGGGTTAGGTGCTTTATGGATGAATGAGTGAATCACTAGGACGCTAGTAGATCAATATATTAATGGGTCAAAGGATTAGGAATTATGGGTTACTAACCATAATAGGTTAATGCGATCAATACGGTGAACCATGGTCACTTAAGTAGGATGGATAGTCCATGTTATCAACCATGGTTAGTATAGCCAAATATGGATAATATTGTGAAATATGATCAATATGACTAGTTAATATGCAAACATCAGACAATCAAGAAATTAAAAAAATATATATATACCTGAAACAAACCACAATAATTGTCTAGAAGAACCAACAACACAACAATGGAACACCAAGGTTATGCTGGATAAAACCATTAATAGCATAAAAAATCCACTAGTAACAAATACCATTATATCCTCATTTGTCCCATGTAATGATACAAAGGACCTTGGAAGGTTTCATAACACATTAATATTGCCTTACAGGGTTCTAGTTAGGGTTTCCATGTAAGGTTTTATTGATAGATTGTGATTTGATAGGGTTTCCTCAACCTATGAAGCCCCCTTTACATACTAGGTATTGATCTTTTGGATTATTCATTGCACCACTATGAATGGAAAGAGATATGGACTATCCCATGATATTTTGGAGTGAATAGTGACATTGCTTCTAGGGTTCCAAAAGGTTTATTGATGGTTGGCACATATTTAGAAAATCTCATCATTGGTGCAAATATTTAAGGAAATATCACGTCAGTTATGTAAGAGGTATTATGGAGTGTTCCTTATTGCTCCCATTTAATCCATACTTTTATTGAGAAGGATAGGAAATATGACTCTTTGGCTCAAATGTACCTTAAGGACCCTTATGATTGTAGGAAGATAATGATAGAGCAAGATTTTATTGTTCGGAAGTTTTACGGATTATAATACTCAAATTAAGGACATCAAAGAAGTTAACAAGAATGGAATTGTAGAATAATTATAGAGTTCTTCTAGTTTTTCCACCATTAGTTGTTGAGGGTCTTGATATTAGTGTGGGTGCAAAGATTGTGTCTCAAAATTCTAGTTGTGAGGGTAATTAGGGGCTCCCTCGTTTTAGGAATAAGGAAAGAGATATAGAAGGGACCAAGACTACTCCATCGATTAAGTCTTCAAGGCATTTTTTGGAGCACATTGAGGATCTTGGGAGTGGTGAGCACTAGTTGTCATGATATGAATTGGGGGCAATAGCCCTATGCTAGATGTATTAAAATAAAACTATAAAGTGATTAATGAGTGTGTTGGAACCTTGGAATTCTTTATGAGATCTAGTACATAAGGTTTCGATGTTTATAGGAAGAAAAATTTTAAGTGCGAAAAAGACAATATCATTATAGGTGAAGTTGGTCTTAGGTAAGGACATTAAGATGCATGAAGTGGGGGGCTATTCAAATAAATTTTTGGTGGATATGTTCTTTGGTAATCGCATGAGTGATAAATCATTAATGGGATACATAAGGGAAGCTTGGAAACCCCTATTTGGATACTTGCCCAATTTTTTTATTCTCATGTGAGAATGGATGGGGTTTTTTCTTAGCTTTGTAGAGGATAAAACAAAAATCAAGAAGGGATTTTGGGGATGGGAAACCACCCCATTTTTTTTGTAGGGTTGGCTTGATTTTTTCGATGCTATTTTAGAAACATGGACTTCATCCCAATATGGGTAAATATTTCAAATTTACCCATTAACTTCTAGTTTTTCAAATTATTTCAAGAAATGTGTAATAAGCTTGAGAATTTTTTGGATGCAGATATGAACTTCGTAGATTTGGACATCATGGTGGTGGAAAAAGTTCTAGTTGGTTTATATCTATGTGATGGTCTAGTTATAGAAACAATTTTCTAGAGAGGTTCTCAATCACGTACTCAACCCCTTGACTACATGGGGATCCCATATAGGTGTGGTATATGTAACTTTTGTGGAAATTTTGTTAATAACTGCACACATATTATATAGAAATTGATGTGGGTAAAAGAGGATACAACCCAACCTATTTTGAAAGAATTTATGAGGGCTAGTGCCTTAAGTACTTTAAAGGAAGGGGCAAAGAAAACACTCTACCCTACATCAAAAAAGGACCATGTTCTACTTTAAGAGAAATGAGAATAGGAATTTTGTAATTAGATTCTGAGGTTAGTTTGAGGAGAAAATATATTTAAACAAGATGAATCCATGGGGACACTCTAATTAATGTGAAGAAGCTTGGAAAGTGTCTCCTAAATCCTATCTCCTAATTCCTTATTAATATTTCAAGCATAAGTTTGTATTTACAGTAGAAGGGAGACTTAGTGGAATATCAACGTGAGAAAGGTGAAGGATGGGACTAACTCATTAGAAAAGTCATGTCGCTTAGAGAAGTCTCTCCTCTTGGAAGGAAATCTCCCCTGTTAAAGAAACCTCCTTAGATGGCGTTTTTGATTAGGTTAATGACTCATATCATTATAGGAAATCATGGAGAGTTACTATAACCTCCCTATAGGTGTTTTTCATAAATATAACCATAGATATAAAAAGGAGGGTGTAATATATTGTCAGGGGGTTGTGAAAATGGGTCCTAGTTCTCTAAAAAAATTAAGGACTGTTGGAAGTGATATAAATTCACATTCCTCCATTGCCGAAAAATGCCAAAAACAGAAGCTAATTTTATGAAATAACTATCATGGATCAAGGCTCTTATAATAAATAATCTAGTAGGGGTGAACCATTAACATTTCTTTGGATATTGGGAATATAAGAACATGAACATGAATCCCAAAACAAATAGGTCTTTGTAATATAAACTAAGAACCTTTAGTTTATGTAGAGACAGGGTTGAGAAAGTATTTGGGTGTAAAAATCAAGAAGAAGAAGAGAAAGTGGTGGATAAAATAGTATTAGAAGTAGAGGAAAAAATGGAAAAATTTGGTATAGAAACGGAAATTGAAAGTGGATGCCATATAATCCCTAGTGTTTCTATAGATATAATTATTCACTATCATATTATTTGATTAATTTTATTGACTTGATAGGGCATACTCAATAACATGTCCAAGAATATATACTTCATTTATGTTATATTCACCCTTATTGTCTTCATCGTCACCTTTGAATTCATTATTGAAAATAATGGAAACCAAGACACTATTGAGAGAGGTGGTGAATTAGTAGTGTGACCAAATTATACAACTCTTAATAATTTACACTTTTCAATCACTTTAGAAATCCATCAACATCATAACTTAATTGTGTAAAACCTAACATCATAATCAGTATCATACACATGCACAACATATACATAATACGTCAACATTCTATTGCATCACTACGCAAAAAGATTCCACTTGTAGTTTTTTTAGCTCCTACTGAAAGAAACTTATACCCCTGCTCATTTATCAACTACTACTAAAGGGGACTACTGCCCTTCTTCATTTATCAACCACTACTGAAAGGGATTGTTGCCCTTACTCGTTTATTAGTTTTCAAAGAAAGGGATAGTTGTCCATGTTCATTTATTAGCCATTACTGAAAGGGACTACTACCCCTGAAATTCAAGCTACCACTTGCTTGCCATGTTGATCCATCTTTCATCCATTTTCAAACTTAGATCAATAGGTCCCTTCCTTTTTCAAACAAATAAATTTCTCACCTAAACCACTCACCACAAGCACCATAAAAACACCTTCAAAAATCTTGTATTACCACAAAATCTTCTTCAAAACTATTTGATTACTAAACAAATGACTAAACACACCCGCAAGATCAATCCTTAGAAATTACTAATACACCATAAAATCATTTCTATTGAATACATTAAAACACCATTCACAAATTATTTATTTTCCTTCTCAAACATCTTTCAGATACCAAATTTGATCTCTGATTCACCTTTGATGCATACTAAAATTATGCATCTTATTTCATCAACAACCTACCATCTTGTTTGTTTGATTCTGCCTATAAAGGATTTTGGAATGATATTTTTAGTTTTTTTCTCTTTTGTTAACTCGTACTTTAATGCTTGCATGGATATTTATTTTTTCCTTTGTCTTGCTTCTGTCAAGTCTTTGAGTCTGCTCTTCAAGTCTTCTAACTCTCCTTACCTGTTTCTACATGGAAAGTTGAGCTTAACTAATAGTTCTCTCCATTATAGATTTTTTTTGGAATTTAATAGAACTCTCTAATTTTGGTGCACTACCAAGTTTAGCCAAACTACCAAATTTTCCTCCAAATATGTTCTTGCTGCTATTCTTGTTGATGACTCATTCATGCCTATTTATATCATACTTTAGCATTGCATTTTATTTGGCAAAAATGCCAAAATTAGTTGTCGACCTGTTCTAATGCAAAACCTTTCAAATCTCGGCCAAAAGTGATTTAACATAGGCCCAAAGCTTTTTAATAAAAGAACCAAGTTGTTGAGTCCTTCACATAAAGGCCTTAAACATAGTTGAAAGCACTTTAGCAAACACCAAACATAACTCCTCTAGGTCCATTTGACTATATCCCCAAGGGCTTATTTAACAATGCAAAACTTCTCCGCACCTTTGGTTACATTGCCACATAAACCTCTCCTAGTGCTTAATATTTAGCCCTCAACTTAACCTCTTTGCACTATTGAAACTTCTTCCAAGATCAGCTCCTCTAGGGTGATGTGTCACAGGCACTTTGTTATTGGTTCTATGTAGCCATTCTATATGTTGTTGTGTCCCATTGACTCCCATGCGTCTTTTATTTTTCTTTTAGGGTGACACATCCAAGATTATGTGTTTTGGGCCTTCTGTTATTGGTTCTTGGCTATGAAATCAACTGCCACAATTTTTTGATGTTGAATCAGCCCAACAATTCCTCTTAAGTCTCTTTTATGTTACCTTCAGGACAATGCCTCTAATATGATGTGTCCCCATGAGACCATTGCCGCGCATTTGGAAAAATGAATGACCTATTGAGGTGACATATACTCCCATGTTATATGTTGTGTTGTCTTAACATCGAATCATCCTAGGTGTCTTCACCTTGCACTCTTTTAAACCTTTCGAGGAAGCCCTTTTGGGATGGCATGTCCACATGAAATCATGCTTGTGTCATCCTCGTCACATTGTGCCTTCTGAGTAGTGACACGTGTCACCTATATTTGGCCCACTAGGCCACGTGAAAGTGATGAAAATGCATGTCACATGTCACCTAGTCCATATTTCCATGTCACCTATGCTAATGTCATCATGCCACTATGTTTCTCAGCTACCATAACAAGAAAATATAAAATTTCCACGTGTCTTCCAATATATTAAGGGTACTATGGCAAGATGGGTTCATGTGCCTTTGTTTTGTGCCAATTTCTTTATTAAAAACTTTTAAGGGTCCCAACCTTTTTACTGCTACATCAAATGTTTCTTGTGCCATCTTTCCCAACCTAATGTCAACCTAGGATCTCACCTCTATGTTGTCCCTGGTTCTTCTATGGAAGGCATCCCAGAGTGAGATGTCCCATGGGGACTTCCCACTACAATGATTCTGCCAATCAATGCGTATGTGTCCCCTATTAACTCCTCTAGGAAATATGTCATCCTAGGATTGCTCCTTAGTGCACTCCTTTGGTTCTTTCGAGGAAGTTCTTTCCATGGTGACCTTGCTATGGGCTCCTCTATGCATTAAATTATTCCAATCATCACTCGCCTTGTTGTTGTGTTGACTGTCCACCTCCTCCTAGGCTTACGTCATCTCAGATGCTCCCATTTATGCACAGCTTTCAAACTATTTGAGGAACATACTCTAGGATTATGTGTTATGGGGGGATCCATTGCTAGCCAATAAAAACTATTTCCACCACAATTTTGTTAGCCATGTTCATCGAGCTCATTATTTAGTTGCTCTATTAAAAATCTTTGACACATTTTGCAACAACACCAAACTTAACTTGCTCCAAATTGATCCTCCACCAACATTAGCTCTGCAACTTTGACTAAAAATAAATTCTAATCCAAGAATCCATTCTCGGACTTCTATATACCAATGGAATTATTTCTTGTAGATCTATCCATATGAGTGGATTCCAATTCCTCTTGAGTTGATCTACTGCACTAAAAATGGCTTCAAATTAACTGCACCTTCTCCATATTTTCCTTTACCATTATTTGAGTTAAGCTTCATTATTCTTGTAACCATTTATGCTTTTTCCTTCATATTTTTAGCTTTTTCCATCAATCAAAACACATTTCTAACATTCTCCCCCTTTGCATTGATGGAAATACCATTCAAACAAAACAACATCATAAATAAAGAAAAACAAAGTGTATTATTTTGGGTGTAGGAATTGCACTTAAGCAACTCCTCAACACTTAATTGTCAACCCGGGGGATCGGTAAACTTAGAGACGAAGCACATGCAATTCTAGAGATGGTATGAAGCTTTTTGATGTAAATTCCTACCTTCTTAAATGGGAACTTGCATAATCAAATTGGTAAGAGTAAAAGACAACTGAATCATCAAAGTAATCTAGTGCTAGAATAAGAAAGAAAGCATTTACAAAGGAATCAAAATAAAAAGACAATCACTCCAATTGATCAATGTTTAATCACTGAGTATATGCTTATATTTCTCTTTAGTAGATACACTTTAGCAGTCTCGTAAAGTGGCCCTTAAACCTCCTTTCTTAAATATTTCCTTCTTGCACTAGTTAGTCCTGCACTTATCACAATCTGCTTACACTAGTGCAGGCACAAAGATTTATGCGAGAGGTATAAGTTGTGCCTTACCAAAGATTCTTGACTTCATGCAAGGGCTCAAACCTCAAGGGTTCTAAGCACGCAAATCCTATGACAGGAAACCAGTTCTTGCACCTGAGCAGAGTTCCTTGCACTTCGTTATCAGTTCTCAAAACAAGCGTTAACTATCGCAAATGAAACTTAATTGCATAAATGATTTGCAAGTGTAGATGTTTACAATCTTAACTATATGTAGAATAAAAGTAAATGGCCATAACTGGAAACAACCACTAAAGAATCAACCTGCCATCTGCATATATATATATATATAATATATATATATATATATATATATATATATTATATATATATATTATTATATATTACTTAGGAGAATAGAAAAGAAACATTGCATTAAAGAGACTAGAAATACTTGTTGCAACACACCAACGTGCACTGGTGCAGGTTCATTTCTCCTACTTAGACCAGGCGAGGAAAACCAATTGAAATAAATCGCATGAAAGGAAATTGCAGGAAAGGATTAATCACACCAACATGCACTGGTGCAGGTTCATTTCTCCTGCTTGGACCAGGCGGGGAAAACCAACTAAAATAAATCACATGAAAGGAAATTGTTGGAAAGGATTAATCACACCAACGTGCACTGATGCAGGTTCATTTCTCCTGCTTGGACCAGGTAGGGAAAACCAACTAAAATAAATTCCATGAAAGGAAATTGCAGGAAAGTAAATCTAACTAATTCACACGATGGATCTGCTCACACTTTGGAAGGAATCTATGTGCATGGAAATAGAATTCAATTAAATCACACTTTAACAATAAGAACACATAAATAAATACGAAACTGAAAATAGGGTAAATGAGTTGGGTTGGCTGGGCCCTAGGCAACCAACTTGTTTCCCATCTAAGAAACGACACTACTTAGTAATTCAGATCAGACTCATTGGCTTAAAAGAACAGATAAGATTTGAAAAAGCATGAGGCAAAGCTCCTTCTTTCTATTAATTCACAAAGGCAACATACATCGTTGAATATAAAGTCCAGCCCAGATTTGGGCGATAACAAAAATATACAATACGCTTGGAACACAGTGCTGTTATCTCCTCTATCTGCTAATCTCCTAATTCTATTTACATTATGTGACTTATAGACCATCGACCCAAGGACATAACTACTAAACTTAGTACAGGCCATTCGGTCAACCGTTTACATAACAAAATGTAGATTTTAGCCTCTTGGATTTTATATATAGACAATTGAACTTGAGATGAAGTGGGCCAAATCTTCAGCTTCTGTTTAAGAAATCTGCAAATTCAATCTTGTCTTTGGTTGCCTTTGATTGATCTGGTCTTTGTGGCCAATGATGCACAAAATGTGGCAGTGGTTAGGGAAGTCCGGATCTGCTGTGCGGATTCGTTGCGCTAGCAATAGTGCGAGATCCGATCATGCACTTAAATAAACAATCACACTAAGTGGCTTTATTTACCAAGTATTTATCAGAGATAAGGATAAGTTACAAAAGTGCATTAAAAGTAAGAAATCTGAATTAAATAATTAATTAAATGATATCACCATATCACCATGCTTGGACTAGTGCAGAATGAGGGGATGTGAAAAGGGTAAAACATAGGTAAATAGAGGTGGTTTATAAAGGGAAAAAGGACAAGAATGGGGACAATTTAGGGGACTAACATCCTCCCATCCCTAAGTTGTTGTGTGTCCTCACACAACTTTTTACCTGTTTCAAAAAAACTCAAAAATTTGGGTGCTTCACTTCAATCTTGTACTATAATATTGATGTTGGCTTGCACTGTTTTGGACTTCTTCTCTTTGATCTTCAATTTCTTTTGTCACCTTCTTGAGACGCTTAAAACACTGCGAAGCTCGATACTTCCACACCCTGACTTCTATTTTCTGCCTCTTGACCTCCGCGGTCAATTCTTCCTTACTATGCTGCTTATCATCCTACTCTTTAACCATAAGCTCTTCTAAATCCCGAGCTTGGTGTTCCAACTCGGCTATACGACTACTAAAATGAGAGACTTGTGTCTCTGACTCATTGGGTGGTGGAATTTTAGTACCCTGTGCCTCCTTCTCTTTAACTACTGTGGTAGGGGATTCAATACCATGTGCTTCCTTCTCTTTAACTGTTGTGGCAGGGGATTCAGTACCCTATCTAAATGGGGACTATGCCATATCAACATCCAACCCTTCAACCAAATTCTTGCTTGCACTCGATTCTTCTTTCTTCTTCTGAGGTTTCCGGATAAAATTAGACAGCACGGCATCATCTTCTATTTCTTCAAATTTTGTTTCTTTGGAGTGGATCTTCGTGTCTGCAAGGACTAGCAAATTATGCCCTTCAGAGGCACTTGTATGCACTGGAGAGGTAGTCCGAGGGGAGGGGTTCCTCTCAACGGGGTGTTGGTCACCTTCTCCATCGGAGATGGGCCTTCCTCTTCCACTATCTCTATGGGTTTCTTTATTTTTGTACCAGTGCTAGAAGAACCTCCCACGTTGTTTTTAACCAGACCCCTGCTTGTACTTGGACTAGTAGGGTCCTTTGTCCTTTTCTCGACGAGTGTCTCTTTTTGTAACTGCTCTAATAATGCTGCCCAGGTCATGCCTTTGGCTTCCAACTCCTTCTTGACCAAGATCTTGATTAGCCTGTGATGGTATAATTTTCGGTCAGCCTGGTCTTCTCGTATAGTTTGCATGCCCTTGGCCATCCTCTCTAAACTCTTGAGCAAGAAGTGGGGGAAATTGATTTTCCACCGGAGGTGTCGGCCTGCTTCGAAATGTAACAATATTCTAAAATGGTAAACAAATGTGAAGGAATATCATCCCTCGCAGGTCAAAAACTTTTGCAAAATATAAAGGATATCTCGCCATTGATCTAGTAGGGCACTGTGGGGGATGCCGTTCTTCCAATTCACTTGCATTTTCTTGCCAATGACAAATCAGTGCCACTGCTTATTCTCTAACTTTTGATTCATGAACCATTGCTCGTAAATGTTCTCTAACCCCGTGGCCTCTGCGATGAATCCTTCTATGACCTTGAACCTCAAGGGGATAATTTTGACTTAGCCGTCCTTAAAACTCTTGGCAAATTACAGGGTTGCCTACCTGTCGTGCCCATCAAATCTCTGTAAAAATTGAAGAACCCTAATTCCACAATAGTGCAAAACTATTGTTTTATTTGGTGGTTTTCTCTACTTTCCCAAGGGACGACGACTCACTTCTAACGGGCGGCATCGTTGCTTAACAACTATGAATAGTCCAACTCTCTTCTGCATGAAACAAATGAGGAAGAAATATTCTTATGGATAGGGGCCCAACCATCCACCGCCCTTTTCCAACTCACCATCCCATCATTTAAATTATCACTTAATACATCCCTTAAATTGCCATGGATGCATTGCATCCTTTGAAAGGTTTTGCCGGATGGATTAAGGGTACTTTGCGGTGGTGATTTAATGGCTGGGTAAGGTAATGATTTCAAATGGAGGACATAAAGGATCATTTCGCAAGGGGTCAATCATAGCCAAACAATGGTTACATAATCCACATCATCTTCATAATTCATTAAAAATTACCTTTAACATTCATTAAAATGATCATGATTTATAATGATAAACACTTTATATTTAAATAATTTTCTCCCTAATTAATACATGATAACATAAAGTACTTAACGATCAAATGAAAAGACTTCTTTTAAATTTTCATGATAACCACTTCTTTATGACACACGCTATATTGCATGGAAAGAATAAAATGCATTATATCTATGATAGGTTGCGTGCTTGCACTGATCTACTTGCACCACCTATATTGTGCTGCTCTACTTGCACTACAAAATATGCTGAGGAAAATAGGAATTTTTGGTAAAACATAGGCTGGACTTAACATGACTTTCCCAATCATATGGAAGGTTTGCTTCACCATTTCTTTGATGTTTCTGAGCACATCCTTTTGCTCTTTCTGCACTAGATCCTGCAATAAGCTCATGGGGGAACAAATAAGTGGGAAAAGGGAAAAAAATTTAGAATGGGAAGGAAGTCTATGATAGGGATTCCAGGAACAGTACCATTAAGAGGGTGTAAACAGAAGTGGGATAGGGAAAAAATCCAAGGGATAAAAGTGGGATTTATGAAATGGATCGGGTGAATTCGGAAGAATATGGGAAGGTAATCATTCTAGGATTGAAGAAGAAAACTGATGGGGAATTACGAAAATGGGATATGAAGAAAGGCAAAAAAAATTCTGGAAAGTCTGCCTGCACTGGTGCAAGAAAAGAAATACTACAGCGAGAATTAAACGTTACTTGAATAAAAATATCCATGCTAGTTACACCAAACTTGTGTGAGGGCTGGTTCTGCTGAAATTGCTTCTTGTTGGTGGCAGCTACCACCTCTAAAGATCAATCAACATTCTCCTTTTATTAGAAATTTTTGATCTTCCCGCCAGTAAGCTGTTTTTCAGGTTGATCCTTCTGCAACCATGCTAGCAAACTGATTTTCATAATTATAGGAAAATAATTTTTTCTTTACTATTATTATATATAAACATATATATATATATATATTATATATTTGAAAAAGAAGAGTTCATGTTTTCAATAGGTTGGTATTACCATCCATCACTACTGTTCCAAATTGCTGTTGGACTTGCTGTGTAAAATCCTTCTTTGCAAGTGGTTGGAAATATTTATTTAATCTATGTCCATTCACCAAGAACACTAAGCTCTGTCCATCAATAGTTTTAATATCTACTGCTCTATTCTCGAATACTTGGACCACCTCATAAGGTCCCATCGAGTGTGTATGGAATTTTCCTTTGAAATATTTAAATCTAGAATCATAAAGGAGTACCCAATCACCTTGGTGAAACTGCTTTTTTCTGAATAGACTTGTCATGCCATCTTTTGCGTTGCTTCTGAATCAATATGTTTTTTAAACAACATCCCTTTGAAATTCATCCAGCTGACTCAATTGTAGGAGACACTGTTGTTGTGCTTTAGAGAGATCTAGCCCCAACTGAACTGCAGTTCTGAAGGTTTTGATCTAGAATTCAATTGGAAACAGGACTTGTTTGCCATATACCATCTCATATGGTGTATGTCCCATGCTATTTCTCCAAGTGGTTCGGTATGCCCACAAAGCTTCCGGTAATCTTTCAGCCCAATCCTTTCTATACATATTTACTGTTTTTGTGAGAATGGACTCAATGACTTTGTTCGTGGATTCCACCTGGCCATTTGCTTGTGGGCGATATGGTGTAGATTTCCTATGCCGGATCTTATATTTCTCCATCACACCCTGCACCAGATTAGAAATAAACTGTGGACCATTGTCAGAAACAATCTCTCTAGGCACACCAAATCTAGTAAAAATTTCAGTAAAAAGGAAATCAACAACAACCCTTTCTATAGCAAAGGAAACAACTTTAGCTTCTACCTATTTTGTAACAAAATATGTACAAACCAAAATATGCTTTTTACTTAATGAAGTTGGATTTATTGGCCTTATAAAATCAATAACCCATTTTTCAAAAGGCTCAATCATAACTTGGGGGCATAAAGGCATCTCATTGGTTTGATTAGGTTGGACCATTAGCTAACAACTATCACACCGCCTAACATATTGTTTGGCATCCTTGAACAAGGAAGGCCAGAAGTAGTGAGTGCACAATACCTTACGCAGTCCGTTTATCAGCGAAGTGGCCTCCACAAGGTTCATCATGGGAAAATTTTAAAATGTCAAGCACTTCTTCCTCTCTTACACATCTACGAATAACGAAATCTGGACCAATGTAAAAGAGATCTCCTTGAATCCAGGAGTATGCGACACTTTTCTGAATAATATTCCTCTTTTCACGAGCAGACAAGTGGGGTGGTGTCTTTCCAGTGAATAAATAGCTAGCAATGTCAGCAAACCATGGGGAGTCCGTTGACATAGAAAAATGATGTTCGTTAGGAAAATCATCATTAACAGGAGTTACTTCACTAGGATTATTCAATCCTAAAAGAAAATATGCTACCACATTAGATTTTGTTGGTCTATGAACAATAGTAATATCAAATCCTTGCAATAATAACAACCACCTAGTCACTCTACCGCTAGTCAATGGTTTATTCATCAAATATTTAATTGTGGAATGGTCAGTATGTACAAAGACTTCACACCCTGTAATATAGAGCATGAACTTGTTAATTGCAAAAATCATAGCTAAAAACTCTTTCTCTGTAACTATATAATTTAATTCAGCAGGAGACAAATTCTTACTAATAAAATAGATGGCATAGGATTGCTTGTTTTCTTCCTATCCTAAAGCTGTGGAAATAGCCAAACCTGAAGCATGTGAGGAAATGTGAAAATGTAGGGACCAGTTTGAACCTCTCAAAACTGGTGCCTGTACTAACTTTTCCTTCAATGTTTCAAAGGATTGTTGGCAAGCTATGGACCATGAAAACTCATTGTCCTTAGCTAGAAGTCGAAAAAGAGGGGTAGTTATCCTAGAAAATTTTTCAATGAATGTCCTATAGTAACCAGCATGTCCTAAAAAACATCTTGCCTCCCTTTGAGTCTTGGGTGCAGGAAGACACAAAATGATCTCAATCTGAGTTGGGTCAACTTGGATACCTTTAACAGAAATAAGATGGCCAAGCACCACTCATGCCTTGCACATTAACCTTCATTCTTGTCACTCAAGGCAAGATGGGCTTCTTGGTAGCGAAGAAGTACTTTTTCCAGATTTTTGAGAGCCTCCTAAAAAGAGTCACCAAACACAGAAATGTCATCCATATAAATTTCTACACATTCTAGATCAGCAAAAATAGCTAGGACTGCCCTTTGAAAGGTAGTTGGGGCATTACATAAACCAAAGGGGAACACTCTATAAGAAAATGTTCCCCAAGGACATGTAAAAGTAGTTTTTTCATGATCTTCAGGTATAATCTATATCTGGTTGTAACCACTGAAGCCATCCAAAAAGGAAAAGTATTTCTTTCTTAAAAGGGTATCAAGCACCTGGTCAATAAAAGGAAGAGGAAAGTAATTTTTGAGAGTGGATTTGTTTAATTATCGATAGTCAATACAAGTATGCCATCTTCCATATTTCTTAGGAACCAACACTAATGGAGAGACCCACTGACTGTTAGAAATAGGATAGATGAAACCAGCATCTAAAAGTTTTTGTAATTCTTCCTTCACAACGTCTTTTAGAGCTAGATTCATATGACTTTGGTGCGTTGGATAGGTCGAGCTCCTTCCTAAATGTAAATATGATGTGTATAGGTTTCAGGAGGAATGCCTTTCATATCCTTATAACCCCATGCAAAGGCACCAAGATGGTTTTGCAACAAGTTTACAAGCTGCTCTTGCTGAGATGAGTCTAGATTTGAACTAATATGTAAGGGTCTACCAAGGCTAATATCAACAAGAGTAGTATCAGGCTCGAGAACACTCAAGGGGGTGGTCAAAGGCAGCGTTACAGAAGAATGAGAATCATGATTCTCTTGAAAATCAATGCTGAAAATCTGGCTCAATGGCTCAAAATTAGGCATAGTGTCTAGATTATTTGGGAAATCTTGAATCTCATCTTCTTGTGAAGACCCAATATAATGATGTATAAGAGAAATGGACCGAGTCTCCTCATCACTACTTTGATCCAACCATAAGGTATATCATAGGTCCTGAATGGATCTGGTAGGAGGATAGAAGGTAACTTTCTTCCAAGAATCTCCATGAGAAATATACATGTCACTGGAATGACATCTAATATATGCATTGAATGTAGCAAGCCATGGTCAACCCAGGATCAAGGGATGTCCTCCTAATAGGTTCTTTGGCTGAAGCACAATGAAATCAGCGGGATACTCTCAAGAATATAATGCAATGATTACATCATCCAATACTCCTTTTGGCTTGATTTTAGATCTATTTTCCAATTCAAGCACAGTGGGAGTAGGATGAAGATGAGATAACCGAATTTGATCCATGGTTTGCTTAGTCATGACATTAATGGCTGCCCCCAGGTCTATAAGAACATTAGAGACAAGGACATCACCAATCTAAACTGAGACAACAGGGTTTTCAGGTTCAATATATTTCTCCATTGACATGCATCCCATCATCAACTCTGCTGCCCTACCAACGAATTGAATGGTTTCGGGTTCTAATCTCTTCCTCCTTGGTTTCTTGAGATAGATTTCCTTAAAGATCTTAGTACAAATGGGGATCTCTTTAATGTCCTGAAACAAAGGTACCTTAATAAAAAGGTTCCTGAGTTCAGAAACCAAGCTAGTCTCAGAAATAGGCTCACTTCTTTCCACAACTAGCCTTTCTAGAAAGGGAGGCTAGTTGGAAGAGGATGGTAAGGATTCAGAAGGTAAGGGAATGGGCTGCTTGGTGACAACTTCTGTAGAATGGTTAGGATTCTCCTCCTCTCCTTTCTCTTCAATAATCACCATAGGTTGCTTCTAGTTTTTCGAAGTTATAGTCCTCCCCGATCTCAATTGGATATCATGAATCCCAACTGGAATAGATTGGTACCCAAATGGTAAAGGTGGGTTTGTTACATAGATCATTTGCACCGCTTTATTATTATTAGGATTGGGTACAGGTTGAGTAGGAAACTGAGGAGGTTGAAACGGTGGGGGTAAGGGCAAAGATAGAGTAGGTTGACTTTGAGGTAAAGATGGCTGAGACATTGGATAAGGTGCATATTTAGGTGGATATGACTGCATAGGTGGCTGGTAGGAATAATGAGGATGATTTGGCCCTCTCCAACCTTGTTTCCATGGTGGAGAATGCTGGCCATGCTGAAATTGATTCCCATACTGCACTGCTGAGAATGATTAGTATTAGGGCATGAATATGCATGTGCATTATAACCGAAATAGTGTAGAGAGAATTCAGGAGCCATACCTGCACTTACCTGAGGCCAATTCCTCC
The DNA here is from genome assembly GCA_000404065.3 of Pinus taeda. Classification (NCBI taxonomy): domain Eukaryota; kingdom Viridiplantae; phylum Streptophyta; class Pinopsida; order Pinales; family Pinaceae; genus Pinus; species Pinus taeda. The sequence continues at coordinate 60,087 of APFE030098691.1, read as the reverse complement.
TTGCTCCCATGGCATATAAGTATTTAGCTTTAGGCTATTCCCCTTTGATAACAACTTTAAGTCCTGGTATAGAGGGACATTTTTTTGTGGTATGGTCTTCTGCACAAAAAGCACACTTATTAGTTTCCTTCAAATTAAGAGGACACTCTTTAGGAGGATGCTTATCTCTACATTTAGGACAGAAAATACATAATGGCTCTTGTTCTTTTATAAGTTGTTTCTAAAATTTCAAAGAGTCTAACTATTTCCTAACAATATTCATTATTTCAATCTTCATATTTTACATTTTATTTTCTAGTCCAATAATCATAGAATCACTAGATTCGGTTTTTCTATTTCTACTCTAAATTCCTCTACCGGATCTATACTGATTCATTGAAAATTTCCTGCACAAATCACAGATCTGATCAAAAGTTTTCTTAGAAATATCACCTTGTCCTAACAGGTTCAAATTATTTATAGCATCATCAGTAAGTCCATGCAAGAACAAAGTTCTAATAGTACCAGAATCAAACTTAAGCTTCGACCTTTGTAAAATATACATAAATCTTTCTAAGTAACCCTCAAGAGTTTCATCATCATTCTGCCCAATTGTAAAGATTCATCTTGCATGTCCTGAGTTTTGCAATATTCTTGCTATTTTGACAAAAACACTTTCTTCATCTAATCCCAAGAAGTCATGGTGTTCCCTCCTAGCCCCATAAACTAGCGAAAAGCTGAGTCTTTGAGATTAGCAGGAAACAATCTCAAATTTTGAGCTTTAGTTGAATAGTCATAACTTCTACAAAAAATGTCAAACCCGAATAAAAAAGATTCAGGATCTTCATGAACTTTACAATGGAAATGAGGAAGAGCCGATGGTGGAATATTCTTCATCTGTGAAATAGTATTGGGATCCACAATTGGAAACTCAAAAGTGTATTGTTCCTCATTTACCTGGTTTTCAATAGTTCCTTCCACATGATCTTAATGATTTTCCATTGTTCCCCCTTCACGCGAACCACTCCCAATAGGCTGAGAAGATTAACTACTAGCAGTCTCCTCCTCCCCCTCTTTGGGCTGAACCACACCTGAGCTACTGTCACTAGAGTCTAGGTGGATTATTCTTGCGTGATGGGTTTGAATTTTGGACCTCCTTCATGTAGGAGAAGACCCAATATGAAAATTGTTTTAATATTTATCAGTATTTCCTTGGCCCTTAGTGGGCTTCGAATCTCTATCTCTTCTAGGCATTCATCTCAAAAGAAAAATAACAAAGTAACTTCTAATAAAATGCTGCAAAGAATACTCAAAACCAATAAAAATCTTTCAAAAATCTTTCCCAAACAATAAAAGCACATTGCAGAAAAAGATAAAAACAAACTTACCCTATTCCATCAAATAGAAAATTCTTACCAAACCAAATCACCTCCCCAACAACGACGCCAAAATGTTGGGTGCAGGAATTGCACTTAAGCAACTCCTCAACACTTAATTGTCAGCCTGGGGGATCCGTAAACTTAGAGACGAAGCATAGGCAATGCTAGAGATGGTATGAACCTTTCTGATGTAAATTACTACCTTCTTAAATGGTAGCTTGCATAATCGAATTGGAAAGAGTAAATGACAATTGAATCATCAAAGTAATCTAGTGCTAGAACAAGAAAGAATGCATTTGCAAGGGAATCAAAATAAAAAGATAATCACTCCAACTTATCAATGTTTAGTCACTGAGTATTTTCTTATATTTCTCTTTAGTAGAAACACTTTAGCAGTCTCGTAAAGTGGCCCTTAAACTTGCTTTCTTAAATATTTCCTTCTTTCACTAGTCAGTCCTGCACTTATCGCAATCTACTTGCACTAGTGCAGGCACAAAGATTTATGCGAGAGGTATAAGTTGTGTCTTACCAAAGATTCTTGACTTCATGCAAGGGATCAAACCTCAAGGGTTCTAAGCACTTGGATCCTGTGACAAGAAACAAGTTCTTGCACTTGAATAGAGTACTTCGTTATTGGTTCTCAAAGTAAGCATTAACTATTGTAAATGAAACTTAATTGCAGAAATAATTTGCACATGTAGATGTTTCCAATCTTAGCTGTATGTAGAATAAAAGTAAATAACCATAACTGGAAACAACCATTAAAGAATCAAATTTCCATCTGCATATATATATATATATATATATATATTATATATATAATATATATAATATATAGATATATATATTATATATATATATATATATATACTATATATATGGACTAGAGAATGGAAAAGAAACATTGCATGAAAGAGACTAGAAATACTTGCTGCAACACACCAATGTGCACTGGTGCAGGTTCATTTCTCCTACTTGGACCAGGCGAGGAAAACCAACTGAAATAAATTGCATGAAAGGAAATTCCAGGAAAGTAAATCTAACTAATTCACATGAAGGATCTACTCACACTTTGGCAGGAATATATGTGCATGGAAATATAATTCAATTAAATCACACTTTAACAATAAGAACACATAAATAAATACGAAAACAAAAATAGGGTAAATGAGCTGGGTTGGCTGGGCCCTAGCCATCCAGCTTGTTTCCATCTAAGAAACGACGCTACTCAGTATTTCAGATCATACTCATTGGCTTAAAAGAATAGATAATATTTGTAAAAGCATGAGGCGGAGCTCCTTCTTTCTATTAATTCACAAAGGCAAAGTACATCATGGAATACAGAGTCCAACCCAGATTTGGGCGATAACAAAAATATACAATATGATTGGAACACAATGTCGTTATCTCCTCTATCTTCTAATCTCCTAATTGTATTTACATTCTATGATTTATAGACCATCGGCCCAAGGCCGTAACTACTGAACTTAGTACAGCCATTCGGTCAACTGTTTACATAATAAAATGTAGATTTTAGCCTCTTGGCTTTTAAATATAGACAACTGAACTTAAATCTTTAGCTTCCATTCAAGCAATCTGCAACTTCAGTCTTGTCTTTGGCTACCTTTCGCTAATCTGGTCTTCGTGGCCAATGATGCACAAAATGTGGCGGTGGTTAGCGAAGTCTGGATTTGTTGTGCAGATTCGTTGTGCTGGCAATAGTGTGAGATCTAATCCTACACTTAAATCAACAGTCATGTTAAGTGGCTTTATTTACCAAGTATTTATCAGAGATAATGATAAGTTACAAAAGTGCATTAAAAGTAAGAAATCTGAATTAAATAATTAATTAAATGCTAAATTGAAATAAAATATGAAAAATAAAGTACATGTGAAATATATCACCATGCTTGGACTAGTGTAGGATGAGGGGATGTGAAAAGGGTAAAACATAGGTAAATAGTTGTGGTTTATAAAGGGAAAAAGGACAAGAATGGTGACAATTTAGGGGTTACTTATTCTTCTTTTTCTTCTCCTCCTTTGGATATTTCTCTCCCTATTATGCACTTCTCCTTTGTGTGATGCTACTCGTGGATACTTCTGCTAGCATACTTCTCCTTTTATGGTGTTTTCTCTCCCTCTTTCTTTTGTTTGAGGTACTTCTCCCTTTTGTTTTGAAACCCTTCTCCTTCTTTCTTTTGATCACCAATACTGCTACCCCTTTGACATCAATGGAAAATATACCAACATGTTCTTCTTGTCAACAATCTTTCCCTATCATGTTAATATTGTGAACCTATCCACTGTTTATTCTTTTGCTGAAAACTTTAGGTATCTCTGATCCGATGTAAGTAACTTCCTTTTTATACTGTGGTGATGATTGATTTGAAAGGAAAGGAGTAATTACTCCTAATATTTTCCTCAAGTAGTCAAGAGGGATATCTTCCTAAAGCATTACATACTTGTACAAAAGAGGCATAAGAAAAATCATTCCTGATGGTCGAAGCCTTAGCTAGGCTTACATTCATAACAACTCCTCTTCCTAGACACATACACCTGACCTCTAGCAACAAAAACAATCTATCCTATGCATGATTGATATCAACAACTTGTCAACTAATAAAAAACGAAGTGCACCACTTAAAAGTGATTATATGAAAAACATAGAGGGACTCTCACCAATGCATTCTTAGACCAACAACTCAACATATACTTAACTTGATAGACTTTTAAAGGTAGTAGACACACCATTATTAAATTTGACTAAACATGAATGGTAGAAAAATATGAATTAGGACTCTCTCACCAACACTTGGACTGAAAATATCTTACTAACAATATGGACACCATACTCTGACAAAAATTTAATGAGAGTTAGTAGAAATTGTCAATACCTTTGAGATCAATGATACAAATTTCTTAATTGATACCTCTAATACCATTTGTTGAGCACTTGATAATTGAGTGTTCTCCCTCGGTGATCATGCTCTTTACACAAAAAATATAATGTATGGTACCAATTACTAATGTAATAGTCTATAAGAATCATAATAATCATATCATTCCTCATATCTGCAACATAAACTATGATCACTCAAACAACATTAAATTGCAGCAACAACACCATCAATCTCTATCTTCCATGCTTATCCTTAAGCAATAAACAACTAATACCAATTGTAGATACCAATTCTTAATTGAGTGATATGATACCCAAATTTTAACTTGAGTATACTCCCATTATGATTATGCTCTCTCTTTGTTATTAGGAATCTATAAATATACTTGCATAGGATAAGGAAACTTTGTTAGTAAACATATCATCATCCGTATTTTGTCATCACTATTTATACTCAAACTGTCAATCTGATTTAGAAACAACATTAAATCGTCCAATAACATACTATTCAAGTCCTATCCTATCAACCACAATACTTAGTAACACCAACCTTTTCAACTTGATAAACTAAAGAAAAAAAAAAGAGTATTCTTTTGTTAACCTTCAAATGCATTACTTGGCATATTTCTTTATGCTTCTTGTATATTTCCTTTTTGGCTTTTATTGAAGCCATCCTCTTCTTTTAAAAGAAGAGGAGCAAAGGATCTACTGCCCCTGAGTAGATTCTTCCACACCTAAATATGTTGAGTTTTTACCTCGTCAACACCATGAGTTTCTCCTTTTTCTTGTATGAGGGATGTTGTGCTATAATATGAGCATGTGTACCACTAGTAATTCCACTTATTAACACCAATTAAATCCAATCTATAAATTACATGTTGTTTTTCTATCTCACTATTTGTGCTTTCTTTCTACCTACACTGCATTGGATAATTGACTCTATTTTCTTCAACTTGCTTGTTGATGTGAGAGAGATCTACCACAAGAATTCCAGGCTCTAATCTTCTAATTCTTTGCTAATAATATTCAAATCCAAAGAATGGTCTTTGTTTCCTCCATGCACCATTCAACTTGCCTTTCTTATTATTATTGTAATAATTGTTGTGAAATTGTCCTTGCTCTTGACATGATATATACCTATGTTTGCAATATTCTGGAAAGGCGGTGTATTTTTTCCAATTTTGCATATAACTTCTTTGTGACCATAATTTCCAGACTTGTAGAATTCAATGTGATTAGAAAAGGGGCATAAGATTTATCCTTCTTACCAAATCTTCTGCTCATCTAATCTCTTGGACTAATACTAGCTCTCCTAGTGCTTTTGAGTCTCTGATAAATTTTCCTTTGAAGGGAAAAGGTTCTACAAGGCTATTCAAATTGCGCTAAGAGACTTGTGGTTGTTGTTGAAATAGATAATTCCACCTATGTTGCTGCAAATTCTTTTTAATCTCTGAACACTTCGAGGAAAAGTGCCCTACGTTACCACAACAAAAACACAGGAGGGGATTCTTACCCTTGTCTTCATTATTTATGGTGACTTAATTGTCCTTTTTTTGCTATGATAGCTTTTATATAAATATCACATTGGTTTGTATTCCTTTAACTAGGTTCATGGGTCCCTTTAATGTTGATGTTGTGTCACTTTCATGTTCGAATATTTTCACAACCTAAGGGGAAAGATGTCTAGTTCGAATCTCTTCCAAATCATCATAATTATGAAACTTGGTCAACAACTCCTTTAAAATTCTATTCTCTACTCTAGTTCCTCATTAATGGCTCTAAGATTCTTGATCTCCTCAAGGTATTTTATGATCTGCCTTCTCCAATAAATATTTTCTTCAAAATATTCAAACTTAATATAGGAGCTACTATATTCATCACTAGTGTCTATTTCACTCACTATTTGTACAATATTTTGTTCCCTTATTGACTCTAGGGGTTCTTCTATTGACACATGATATATCCTATCGTATCCTCAAAGGTGCACCGATTGAATTCTTGGACAATATCAAGACCTGCTATCGCTATCAAAGTAGTTCCTTCTTTCCTACTATTGGATGAGAAACTATCTCTTCCATAAAAAATTGCAATTGAGCAACTTGAATATAAATGGCCTATTATTCTAAAATAAAAATAGAACATAAAATTTCTTGTAGATTGCATCTCCTCGAAATATTTAGAGTGTTGATGAATAGGAATGTCATTTTATGCTTCATTCTCTTGACAAACCTCTTGAAATTGTCAGTAGCTAGAGTTTCTTTCTTATAAATGGTATGAAATTAATCCCATATCTCCTTGGCGGTCTCACAACGTATTAGTTTCTCAAGACATAACATGGATACTCATTTCGAGATTGCTTCTTTAGCTTGAGTGTTATACTTATTGTCTTTAATTCCATTCTCTATAGTTGGCCATACATCCAAATCAATAGCTTGCAAGTAGATTATCATTTTTACCTTCCAAGTTGTATAATTTGACCAATATAAAAATGGAACTCCATCTTAGGTAATCAAGTACTGGTTCTCCATGATAACTTATCTTCCTTCCAATTTATAAATGAATCATGAAGGAACCTAGTTGCTCTAATACCAATTGTTAGAAACAATGGAAACTAGGACACTACTGGGGGGGGAGGGGGTGAATTAGTAGTTTGACCAAATTATACAACTCTTAACAATTTACACTTTTCAATCACTTTAGCAACCAGTCAACATCATAATTCAATTGTGTAAAACATAATTGTGTATTAGTATGAGGCATCAATCTTATTTTTATTTCTTTGTAAAATACAAGCTTGAACTTATTATTACATCACTACGCCACAAGCTTCCACTTGTAGGTTTATTAGTTGCTACTTAAAGGAACTTCTATCCTTGCTCATTCATCAACTACTACTAAAAGGGACTATTACCACTTCTGATTTATCAACCATTGCTAAAAGGGACAACTGCCCCTATTGCTTCATCAATTTCACTGAAAGGGACGATTTCCCCTGCTCGTTTCTCATCCACTAATTAAAGGGTTCCCTTGAAATGAATTCTACCACTTGCTATCCATTTTGATCTATCTTTCATCCATTTTCAAACTTAGATTAATAGGCTACTTTCTTTCTCAAACGAATAAATTTGTCACCTCAACCACTCACCACAAACACCATAAAAACACCTTCAAAAATCTTTGATTACCATAAAACCTCCTTTAGTAATCTCTAATTACTAAACGAACCACCAAACTCACCAACAACATCAATCCTCAACATTTACTAATTCACCATAAAAACACCTTTATTGAATACATCAAACACCTTTCAAATACCAAAATTAATATCTGACTCAACCCGGATGCATACTAACATTATGCATCTTATTGCACCAACAACCTACCATCTTGGTTGTTTGATTATGCTTATAAATGATTTTGGATTGTTATTTTTAGTTATTTTCTCTTTAGTTAGCATGTACTTTAATGCTTGCATGGATCTTTATTTTTGCTTTGTCTTGCTTCTATCGAGTCCTTTGAGTCTTCTCTTCAAGTCTTCTAACTCTGCTTACCTGTTTCAGCATGAAAAAATGAGTTTAACTGCTAATTTTCTTCATTCTAGATTTTTATACAAAATTTAGTAGAGCTTTAAATTTTTGCCGCATTTCCAAGTTTAGCAAAATTGCCAAATTTTCCTCCAAATCTATTCATGCTACTATTCTTGCTACTAATTCGTTCATGTATGTTTATATTAAACTTTAGCGCTACATTTTTTGGCATAAATTCCAAAATTAGTTTCTAGCTTGTTCTAATGTAAAACCTTTCAAATCTCGGACAAAAGTGCTTTAACATAGGCCCAAAGGTTTTTAATAAAAGAAACAAGCTTCTGGCTCATTCACATAAATGCCTTAAACATAGCCCAAAGTGATTTAAAAAATGCTAAACATAACTATGGCAGGTCATTTTGACTATAGCCCTGAGGGCTTATTTAATAATGCAAAACTTCTCTATGCCTTTGGTTATAATGCCACATTAACCAATCCTAGTGCTTAAGCTTTAGCCCTCGACTTAATCTCTTTGTGTTATTGAAAATTATTCTTGGGTCATCTCCTTTGTGGTGACATGTCTCGGGCCCTTTGTTATTAGTTCTCTGTAGCCATTCTATAAGCCATTGTGTCTTGATGCCTTCTTAGCCCAAAGGGACTCCCATGCACCTTTTATTTTTCTTTTGAGGCAGCAAATATGGGATTACATGTCCCAAGCCTTCTGTTATTAGTTCTCGGATCCAAAATCAACTTCCATCATTTCCTAACACTAAGTTGGCTCAGTAGATCCTCTTAAGCACTCTTTTATATTACCTCTGAGATGACACCTCTGGGTTGATGTGTCCCCATGGGACCGTTGATGTGCATTTGGACAAGTCAACAACTAGTCCCGTGTTAATTTTCCATTTTTATTTGTTTTTACAATCACTTTAGCCTAATTCTTATATTTAATTAACAATATTTTAAAATAATTTCATCTTCCAATGATCAATAACAGTTGTAGATAGAACAGTAAATGTAGTATACAGTAGAAGACAATCAATAACAATAAGAGACACAAGGATTTGGTCAAAGACTAGGGAAAAACCCACAATGGGGAAAACCATTTCAAATTCTTCTTCATATTAGATTATCATAAAATTTTCAAGAAAGAGAGTACAATGATCAAATTCACCAATCAAGAGTAAAGGTCAATCCTTTGACTATACAACAAATCCAAACAACCAATATCCAAGAGATGAGCCCTATAATCAAACTAAAAGTCTCCAAAACTAATTAAAGTCAACAGTCAACAATCAACAATATTTTAGGTCAAAATTGCAAAGACCTATTGTTAATCAGTGCATTTGTATACCTCTAGCCATAGGGAGAACCCTATCAACTTAACAACTATAGCCTAATTTTCCTTGAACTAACCCTGTGACTCTAGCTTAATTTATTTTCTTCACATGTGCGAGCTCAGACCTTGCAATTTTCAAACTTGTACAAGTAAGTTTCATACATGTATGAACCAATCAAAGGAAGAGAGAGAAAATATGATACTTGATTTGATGCCGAAATGTGGTTGACTTGTCTTGTATTTATATGCTTCCAAGGGTGCCCAAATTTGCTTTAAAGTCGACTTGCACTTTTTTGCACATGTCAGTTTTCACTTTAAAAATACACTTTTCCCTAATGAAATTAAATTCTTCCAAGGAATAGGAGGGGTATTTATTATTGAGGAAGGTTGTCCAAAGTAGGGAATTTGTCCTTGACCTACCAAATTAACACTCCCTCTCAGCTAGGGATAAATGATCGACCACACCATATGTCCCATCTCAAATATCTCATCATCATCTTATTAAATGTCATATATATATATATATAAAAGTGGTTCACCCAATTTGGGCTACGTCCACTGAGAAACAATGAGTCCTTCCTTTTATAATATCTAACAAAATCAAGAGATACAACCTACAATAGATCTACTACAATTTCCTCTTCGCTCTCACCCAATCTCCTCTCTCTTTCTTGCTTAGAATAATCATGCACAATTGCAATACCATTCCCTCATATAAATTGAGTGTTTCCTTTTAGGGAAAAAAACTCTAAATTAACATAACTTCTACCATCAGATCATATGCCTAATGAACGACCTAGATTGACTATGAAATTCAATATTTTACAAGGAAATTTTCATCTATTTTTAGCTCCCCATGAGGGGGACAAGTACACCCTCCATGGAGGGGTGTATAATCTTCCTGTGGTATACACTGGCTAAAACAAGACCTTTGAATCATAAAGATAATCAAGATCACACTTTTTCCTATTGACCCGAGACAATAGGTAAGATCAACTTAAGGATCACACTTTGTCTTATCACATAGTGACAATAGGCAAGATCAACTTAAGGATCACACTCTGTACTATTGTACATAGATCCTCCATAAAGACCCTTAAGATTCAAGTGGTAGAACACGTGCATCCATTACTTGAACAATATTGACTTACCACATGGGTAAGGAATCACACCCTATCTCAAGTCACCTCAACCCATTGGCCATATGGGGAGGTCCAATCCCAATAACCCTAGCTTATGGGTATGATGCCAACTAGGGCATACTCAGTCAAAGAAATAATAAGAAATAAATACTTACCATAAGGATAAGCATACACACCCTATCCTATTGTCCAAATGTTCCTCAACCCCAGGAGCCCTTACTGCTACATTGCCACCCTGGCAGCTCAATAGGGGCAAGAGAATGCTTAATTGAACGCTCAGTTTTCTCGATTAGTTGGGACCCTTACCTAGGAGGATCACATCCATCATTCAAGATACTCTTTAAATAACAAGAACTTGCCTTTTAGAACATCCTTAGTGAGTATATACTATATTTGCTATCTGCTCGTGAGTCAAAATGTGATAGAGCCTTGTCGTTCCTCTCTAAACCATATCTTGAGTATAGTGATATCTAATCTCATATGATTGGACCTATCATGAAATGTAGGATTCTCTACCAATCATATCCCACTCTTGTTGTCACAATATATCACAGTTGTATTTAAGACCTTCTCAAACATCTCTCAAAGATCCTTCTCAACCAAACTGTCTCACAACTAGCCATGCCAATAACAATGTACTCCGCCTTGGTCATTATTAAATCTATGCACCTGTTTTCTACTCATCGGGAATATCATGAAGGAACCTAAACTAAAGTAATACCTTGATGTAATTTTCATACCAATAACATTTCTAGCCTAGTGAGCATCAGGGTATCCATGGAGTCATACATCTTTGACAGTAAATCTCAGATCAATGTTACTCATCCAATGCAAATATCTCACTACTTGCTTCGACGCATCCTAGTGTGCATGAAGGGGCTCAGTCATGAATTGACTGAAATTGTTCAGTGCAAAGAATATATATGGATGGGTGTTCACAAGGAACATCAATGCCCCTATCAACTATCGAGACTCAAAAGGATTCACCAAATTAGGTCCAACAAAATTTCCGCATAACATTTTGAAGTTTATCTCCATCGGTGTAGGCTAGGGACTTGCATTCTACTATTCCAAATATTTCCAACATCTTCATGACATATTTTACTTTGGAAAGGTACATTTCACTGGGTCTTTGACACAACTCTTGTCCCAGAAATTAATACATCATATCAAGATCCTTCATATTGAAATCAAAGGCCAACTCCCTATCACACTCGAGCATCATGGACTCACTACCTGTCAATAATAAATCATTAACATATAAAACCAAAATCAAAGGCATATCTTGGACCACAATGAACTAGAGGTTCAGATGAACACTTCTTTTTGTGAATCCAATCTTCACTAGGTAACTATCAATACGAGCATACTAGGCTCTAGAGGCGTGCTTCAAACCATATATTTCTTTCTTCAACCTGCAAATGTGAGTCTTTCTATCCTTTACCTCAAATACCTGAGGCTACTCAACATATACTTCTTCTTGTCGTCTTTACATCCATATGGTGAAGGGTCGATCCTTGACTAGCAATAAGGGAAACAATCAATCTAATAGTGGTGCAACAGGAAACGGGAGAAAATATATCATCATAATATTATCCCTCTTTTTGGGAAAAACCTCAAGCCACCTTTCTTTGTACTTCTCATTATTTCCATCAACTCCATGCTTGATCTTGTATAGCCATTTTGAAGTTATGACATAATTTCCTTTAGGTCTCAGAACATCATCCCATACATCACTCTTCATAATTGATTCATACTATTTTCCCATTGAATCCTTCCAAACTTGTTCTTTCATAGCTTCTTGAAAGGTGGGAGGATCAACCTAGATGGTAGTGTCCATAGTTACAATGTATCCTTGGTATCGACATGGCTTCTTGCTTTCTCTAAAGGTCTCTTTCACCAAAACATGTCTCTCAACATCCTGTAATGTATCACAAATCCATATTGGTCTCTTCTTGGCAGGGGGCCACTTTTAGGAGTATCCAAGGGATCCATAGGCTCCATAGGATAACCAACAATGTCATTCTCTGATTATGGTACATAAGGACCTTCTAGTATGTCCATGTCATCATCTCTCTTCTCAATAGGAAGGTCCCTTTCTTTTCCAAGGGCACCATCTTCATCAAAATTTACATCCCTGCTAAACTCAATCTTCCTTTTGCCAAATATATATATTCTAAATGCTTTAGGATTTTCACGATATCCAAAAAATGTAGCTTACTTTTCAGTGGCTTCCATCTTGTTCCTCTTGTCCTTTAGAACATTGAAATGGATCAGGAAGATTCCATGATGCACCTATTCTTTCTTTCAACCACCCCATTCTACTCAAGACTATAAGGTAAAATAGTTTCCTTCTTGATTCCAGCTTGCCTGCAAAAGTTGAAAAAACTCATTTGACATATACTCTCCACCATTGTCAGACTTGAAAACCTTGATCTTCTTCCCTGTTTAATTCTCTATTAGTTTTTTCAGTCCTTAAACATATCGAAAGCCTCATCCTTATGCTTCAAGTAGTAAATCCATATTTTCCTAGAGAAATCATCAGTAAAGATTATGTAATAGACATGTCCACCAATAGAGTGTACTGACATGGGTCCACATAGGTAAGAATTAATTATTTGAAGAATATCACTGATCTTATTCTTGCTGGAGGGGAATGGTACCCTAGTCTTCTTCCCATTAGCACATCCTGGACATACGCCATCATGACTAGCTTGAACATAAGGCATTCCATAAACCAACTTCTTTAATTTCAACAAGGATTCATAATGAATATGTGCCAACGTACAGTTCCATAGCTTGCATCGATGATTGGTGTAATGGACCATTACTAGCATAGGTATTCTACTAAATCTATATAGTTCTTCAACTTGAGATCCCAAGATAGAAGCATCCCTCGCGTGAGATTCCTTAGGCTATGTGAAGAATTTTCCTCCTATAAAGTCTACTCTCATGACTTTATCTTCTAAGGTAGATATAGATGCCAAGTTTTTCTTTAGTCCCACAAAATAAATCACATCATGAAGAAGAATAGATTCACCACAGTATAAATGAAATCTGATAGAACCAAAACCCTTCATAGGATGAGTAGTATGGTCTCTAAGGATTATTTTCAAATTTGTCTCCTTCTCAACCAAGTTGAGAGGACTTCTCAATATCTAGAGAAATGTCTAGAATCCCCATTATCTACCAACCAAATATCAAACAAATCCAAAGGGGAAGAACTACAAAGAGCAGAAATAAGAATATATTCAAATTGACTAGTAATAGCATTATTTTCATACCTAGAGTTCCCTGACCTCTTTTGAGGACAATGACCTTCTTCTTGATCATCTAGACTATCTCCTCTTCTTCTATCATCCTTTCTTCTTCTACCATCTCTTCTTCTTCAATCATATCCTCTTCTTTGATTGTTGAACCTATTGTTGTTGAAGCCTTAATTGTTGTTGTATTTGGACCTTGAATCCGTTCACTTTTATGGACATTCTCGAGCATAATGACAATGCTTGTGGTAGTTAAAGCATTTAATCCTACTTCCTCTTCTCTTGGAATCCTTTGATTCAAGGGGAGGGTGTTGGGTGTAGTATAGGGTCTATAAATGTACCAACATTTAATTTGTCAATCCGGAGAGTTCGTGAACTTTGAGACGTAACATTGGAAATGCCAGAGAGAGTCCCTGGTAACTTACAAAACAAATTCTAGTCTATCATGCGATTAATCTCGAAAATAAATGTAATCCTGCACTAGTGCGAGAAACACCAATCCAAACAATTAAAAGCATGTGGGAAAGTAAAAGCAATCAATGTGAAAGGAAATTCTAATTACAAGTAAACAGAAGGGAAATCGTAACTGGAAATCAAGCGGAGCTGGCACAATAACGAAAAGACTGTAATTGCTGGAATAAATTCAAAAGCAATTCAAACTATTCTTCTTGCACTACTGTATATTGTAACATGCTTGCACTGGTGCAAGCAGAAAATATTCTTGCACTGATTATGTGTAAGAACAATTGAGAAGTTAAAGGAAACCATAATATTAATTGAGCATTTATCAATTCAAACATGTAGTTTCCGTATTTATAAATATCAGCTCAACAAATGTAAAAATTGCAGCTTTAAATATAAATTAATAGATCTAGATTAATTTACAGAATTAGATTTAGAGCTCATAAAGGCAGAGCCGATCTTGTGGATTCGACAATTTGGAAGGACATGATGTTTGTTTAAAACATTTCAAGTGCAAATGTAATTAGCGATGCAACAAATGAAATAGTTTATAAAGGAACAATTTGCAACAAATCAAATTAATTCTAGGACTAGAAATTAAAGGCAGAAAGAAACTATAAAATTCACACAACAATTAATAATATAAATGCTATTGAATCTAAAAGATAAGAATAGTGTCGAGCTAGTCTGGTGGCCAACCTAGCCTGCTCACACCCTTGATTAACATGGTTCACACAACAATTAGATTCATTAAGATGCAATGGATGAATAAACAAAGCATGAATTAAAATTGCTTCAATTAATTAAAAAAACACAATCTTTTACATCACGCAAACAATGCTTAGCTCCAACATCAAGAGGATCAATCCACCAATTATGAACTGTGTGAGGCTACATTGGGATAGATCCTCTGCCCTTTTGCACCTTCATTTGATGCACACTATCCCTGGCTATGCGTGCCTTTGCCCTTTTCTTAATTGATTGACTAAATTGATTAATTAGCTAGGCTTGGAGCCATAACTCTTCTTTTATAATCTTTTTACATTCCAAACTTGGCATAAAACAAGCCAATCCTTTGCAAACATCATGGGGATTGAATCCCAACTAATTATCATTAATAGAATATTAGTACAACCATTTCCCTACTGAAATAATGGAGATTTACCACGAATTTCCCAAATCTGGGCATTTTCTAGAATTCTGGAAAAGTTGGTATTTTTAACAAACTTCCTCCAAATCCCCCTTCATATCTCATTAATCATTACGAATTTTGGAAAATGGCCAGAGTCGTACTCAACTTCCTACGCTGGGAGAAAAACCCATGTTTTAGAATTATGAGATTCACTATGATCGATGCGGAAATCCAAGTGTAAATAGGCAGTCTAGAAACTGCTACAAATTCGGGGCTGTAGAATTAATTATTCTCTAAATATAAATCCGTATGACCTGGGTGTGTCTTGGCTTATGTGGAAGTGTTCAAATGACATTTTGATCATAAAAATCTTTCAGATTCTCCCATAAATGTGTCAATGTATGAAAGCCCCAAATTGGTGGTGGCACACTTTAAAACTTGCACTGGTGCAGGCACGCTAACTGCATTGGTGTAGGCACACTGTAAGAACTGAATTGGTGCAAGAATCTGTTGCACAGTGTAGGAAAGTAACTGTAGGTTCAAAACGTGATCAAATCAACTTTAACCTGCAACATACAAACATTTATTAAACTTCCATTAATGGTATTTTAATCCCGTTAAAACAAAAGAAGTAACAAATACTTGCAACAATAATCATTTAATGAAACAGTAGCATGAGAGGGTTTGAATGAAAAATGAGACAAAAATGAGGCCCAACATCCCCCCATGTTGACCATCTTGCATGTCCTCATGTAAGAAAATCCGGTACTGTTACTTCTTTGTAAAAAACAAAATTAGAAACATGTATAAACATTCATAATGATGTTCCTGCAATTCTGCATGATTATATTTCCTGCACTTGATAAAGCTTGCTCTTAAAAACAGAGTGTTTGCTAGACTCTTTATTTACTTAAACCGATTTCAAGAAAGCCTAAAACGAAAACTACCATGGAAAAACTAACTTGCAAGGATGGTGTTATTACTTGTGAAAAATAGACAACTTTTAAAATTTTCAAAAATAATATCTCTGAGGCATCCCTTCCTAGAAGTTACACTTTAAAATCCTCATTATAAACATGAGTGACATGATTTAAAAGATATGGTGTTACATGTAGACATAGTAATACCTTCTCATAATGATTATTTTACCATTATCCGTGTATAGTTAAAGCTTCTCTTGTCTCAACCATTATATTGATGTGAGCGCTCTGCAACTCAAACCCTAATGGCGGCAAGGTGGTGAAAACCTAGGGGCAGTGCGAAGGAAGGGTGGAAGGCCGTCAACAGCCCAGACCAGCAGGAACTGACAGAGGCCAAAGCAACAAAGGTATGACAGAATATGTCAGGATGGGAGAGATCCCCTCCTATCGGGATACGGTGGCAGGAGACGAACAGAGTAGCCAGGAGATAGAGGAACGGAAGAACACGGGCCTAGTGCTAGGAACTTCCTGGTAAACAGGCCGTAGAGGAAAGTGCCTGCCATGTACAGCGAAGAAAACCAGATTTGTAATCCCAGCGAACAAACTGGAAAAGTACAGAAGCTATATGAGGGATCACGCCCTTATCTGCAAGTTCGTAGGAGTCTGGCCGTCGGAAAGAGACCTTACCAAGTAGATTCAACAAAAATGGCAGCCCCAAGGCCACATTGAGCTCAAGCTTGGAGCGAAAGGCTTCTTCACGGTAATCTTCTTTAACCTGCAAGATAGAGATAAGGTATTTGAAAATGGCCCGTATTTCTATTATAATGTTGGTTTGTTCATGCGTTTCTAGGAAGAATGCTACAACCCTGAAAAAGAAACCTTTCTGGCTGCGCCTGTCTGGGTTCACTTATTTGGGCTCCCCATAGACTTCTGGGACCCTGACATCTTGGAGGGGATAGGAAGCTCAATAGGAAGCTTCATGAAAATAGCAGAAACTATAAACTAAGGTAGATACACCTCGTACGCCAGGATCTGTGTTTACATGAACCTAGCAAACCCCATCCCCGACACAATAGAGCTTGAATATCATGAAGATGTTTGGCAGTAGAACATAGATTATGAACACATCCCGTTTAGGTGCTGCAGATGTCATGCCCACGGCCACCTGGCAAAGGAATGTCCGATAACCAGGGAGGAAGAAGAAAGTAGAAGCCCCGTGCAAAAAAAGAAAGAGCCAACAGACCAGGAGGAATTCCAAGAGGTGAAAAGCAAAAGGAAAATAAACAAGGAAACCCCCCAGAAAGGTAGGAAGGAAAATTAATCAACCCTAGCAAAACCAAATAGTTTTGCAGTATTGTAGGTAGAGGATGACGAGGACGACCAGCCCATGGAAAATCAGGAGGATAAAGGCTCGGATAGCAGTGAGAGCTGTGAAAGAAACCAATCAAAAAGGAAAGCCCCGAGCGAGCCATCAGAAAATGATAAGGAACTAGAAGAACAAACTCTACAGATGGAGACAGACCAGGAGACCAATACGGAAGATCTAAGTCAGGAAGAAGAAGTCTTGAGAAAACCTTTGAATGAATGGAAGAACCTGGATGAGAGGTTTATTCCGGAAGAACAAAAGAGGCTGTATGCAGAAACCTTCCAGCAATATAAAGCCAAAATTGAAAAAGGAAAAGCCTCACCAGAAGAATACCAAGAGACCCAAAAGGAAAGCAGACCAGATCACAATGGACAAGGTAAAGGGGGGAAAAAAAAGAGGAAGAAAAAACCTTAAGGACTCCATCCAACTCATGGGAGAAATTTTAGTCAATATAGGGAGAGTGGTCCCACTATCAGCGGTATTTCAAAACCTATCCCAAGTTAACCAATGATTTTGACATCTTGGAATATTAGAGGCTTAAACAGCAAAGGAAAACAGAGACATCTGGCAGCAAGACTAAAAAAAGACAAACCACATATTATGCTTCTCCAAGAAACTAAAATCCAGGCCAGAAGATGGAGGAAATTCTCAATAAAATAAAACCGAGATACGAACAAGTAACTATAGATGCCAAAGGGAGTGCAAGAGGGATAGCAATTCTCTGGAATCCAACCGAAGTCCTAACTGACTGGTGGATAGGAATGCCAAGAATCCTCACAGGGAGATTCAGACTCATAGGACAAAGTGAATGGGCGGTGATCTCGACTGCCTATGGGCCCCATACCCGTGCAGATAGAGACATGTTTCTTAATCAGCTGACAAAGCTTAGAAATATGCACCAGGAGCAGAGATGGATCCTGGCAGGCGACTTTAACTTAATCACATCTAGAGAAGAGAAAAGAGGTGGAATAAGCAGAGAAGACCCGGATACGGAAAGATTCAGAGACGTTCAGACAAAACTAAGGGTGGTTGATATCCCAACCATAAACGGGAAATACACCTGGAATAACAGAAGAGGCGGGACCAAACAGATTGCTTCAAGACTAGACAGATTTCTCATCTCAGAGCACATAATCAAGCTAGATATCTTCTACGAAGCCTCTATCCTACCCTTAATAGGGTCGGACCACTGGCTAATAAAGCTCGGAATAGCCTTAAATGATCATAACAAAAAGAGACCCTTCCGGTTTGAGTCCTTTTTGCTTCATGCCCCTAATTTCCTAGACAAAGTAAGAAGCTGGAGGCAGGACAACAAAAGTGGAAAGGAAGGCTGCAGTAAAATGCACTCTTTTCAACTTAGACTCAAAGAAATCAAGAGCAAAATCAAGAAGTGGAACATTGAATAATTTGGCAACATTCAGCAGGAGCAAGGCAAACTCCAGTCCAGATTAGAAAGAATCCAGCAGCAAATCATCTCGGATGGACGAAATAAAGAACTGGCTGAGGAGAAAGGTAGAGTAATCACTCAATTGGAGGAAAGGTGAAAACAGGAAGAAATCCTGTGGAAGCAGAAATCTAGGGTCCAATGGCTAAAAGAGGGAGACAAAAATTCCAAATTCCTCCATAAAGCAATGCTGAACCATCGCCAGCACAACAAAATCTTCTCCTTGAAAGACAACCAGGGAAACAGAGTGACACAACAGGAAGAAATAGAAAAACTCCTGATGGAGCACTTCAAAGGCATCCTCTCTGAACCAAATGTCAACAGATCTAAGGACATAGACAAAATTTGCCACCATATTCTTAAGAAAGTCTCCAGAGATCAAAATTTGGCCCTTCTTAGGGTAATCACCAAGGAGGAACTTGAAGAGACAATCAACAAAATGCCGAAAAATAGTAGGTGTTCCAAGCGCATGCATCAGAGCTTGAATGCCACCTTCCTGGCTCTAATCCTGAGGAATGGCTGCTCGGATGAACCGCAGGGTTTCAGACCCATTTCCCTATGTAATGTTGTCTACAAAATTCTAGCAACTGTCATGGTAAACAGGCTCAAGCCAATACTACCGGATCTCATTGCCCCGGAGCAAACAGGCTTTGTCAAAGGACGGCAAATCATCGATGGCATCATAGTGGCTTAGGAACTGATCCACTCCCTGAAAAGCTCCCGCACCCCAGGTATGCTTATCAAACTTGATTTGGCCAAGGCGTTTGACTGCCTTAGCTAGAAATATCTAGAAGGCATTCTTAAAGCATATGGATTTGACCAAAGATGGATAAAATGGATCCTGTCTATGGTTGGCACTCCAGTCATGTCAATTCTGTTAAACGGCACCCCCTCTGAAACCTTCACTCCCTCCCGCGGGCTGAGGCAGGGAGATCCCCTATCTCTTTTCCTCTTCATCCTAGCAGCAGAAGGCCTGGGCAGATTGGTCAAGGCTCAAGTCTCTAGGGATTAGATAAAGGGCCTCTGAATTTGTGGGGATGATATCCCGGTCTTGCACCAATAATTCATAGATGGTGTGATGCTACTTGGTCAAGCCACACTGAAGGAGGCCCAAAGAGTTATCAAAACTTTATCCCAATTCAGCAAAGCCTCTGGGATGGAGATTAACAAGGACAAATCGGAAGTGTTTTTCTTCAACACCTCGCAGGCTGCCCAAAGATTCTTGGCGTGCACTCTAGGATTTAACAGGGGCACCTTCCCGTCAAAATACCTGGGTATTATGCTGAATGAGCATCAATTCTGGTTGGCAACTGGGAACTTCTAATAAAAAAATCTGAAATAAAATGGAGAAGTGGACCCATCGCTCGTTGAATGCCCCAAGTCAGCTAATCCTCTTGAAAGCAGTTTTGTAGGCCATCCCTAACTACTAGCTCTCGTGCCAAGCTATCACTAAGACAACAAGCCAAAAGCTGGTTGCTCTGTTCAAAAATTTCCTCTGGCAGGGGACCAACAAATCTAGAAAGTGGGCCTTAATCTCATGGGAGTGGCTTAGCCGGCTCTCCAAAGATGGCAATTTAGGGCTTTGTGACCCCTTCATCCTCAACCAAGTCATGGGCGCAAAACTCTGGTGGAGGTGGACTTAGGGTAGCCCTAACCTGTGGAAGGTGATATGGGAAAGAAAATACGATGCGGCAGGGGAAACCGAAGAAAGGCTGAGAAGTACGATGGAGACCAGAGGATCTACAATCTGGAACCTGGAGAGGGGCATCAAAGACCTGATAACAGATAACAGTTTTTGGAAATTTGCACAGGGGACAAGGCCAGATTCTAGGAGGAATCTTGGTAGAAACACGAAAGACTCATTCAAATCCATGTTTATTTGGAACTTTGAACTAGAATTGTTTCTTTATTTCTAGTTCATTTGATAATTGGGTCTATTGGGATTTAGGATACTAGAGGGATTGTGAGTCATTTTCTTTATAAAACTTTTGATATGGTGGGATTCAAACAAAATTAATGTTACTGGGAGATTAAGAGTTGAATGTCAAATTATCACTTCACACCATTATGTTGGGAGGAACCTTGAATTTATTTAAACACTAAAAAATCTCTCAAAATGATGTTTCATTAGGGTACAAACAAAGAAAATATATTCTGTTAATTTCTAGCAATATTTTTGTTAGGTGACATGCCCATGCAATGAGATATCAGGGAATTAAACAAACACTTCACTTATAACACTCCCTGTAGCATACATGCCAAGGGATATAAGCCCTAGATGTTATATCCAAGTGCCTTTATGACTATTTGTTGACACTAGTTGCTTATTGGCGATCAGGATATGGAAATTCCAAAACTATTGACTTTAACAAACCACCAATATGGTAATATGGTTAGGGCCCTTAAGCCCTGGGTACTACACCTTAGCACCATGATGACTAGAGCCTACGACTGCAAGTTCCAAGTATCACATATGAGAGAAAAAATTTGCCTTTCCTTAACAAAAAGGTTGATAAGTCAATATGTTGAGCACCATACTACCTTTTTTGTTACACCTCTATGCTTCACAACTCTTAGATATAATCAAGAGTTTCAATATATTGGATATCAACAAAAACATTAATGCATACCCTTATAAATATCCAATATGTTGAGGGTTTGTATGATGGACTATTAGATGAAATGATTTATCCATCTTGCTAACTGATAGAGGAAGCCCACAAACATTTACTTTTTGATGTCTTTCACATTATCATCAAAATTTGATTTTTTCGATAGTTTTCCCTCTTTTATCCTTTCAATTAATATATTTTATCTCAATAATTGTGAGAATATTATTTATTCACTCTTTATGATTCAGGTCTTAAACATCCTCCTTATACTTCATACTAGACCTCTACACCTCAGATCCTATGATGTGCTTTCCTCAAATCACAATGTATGATACACACAACCTCCTCAAACACTCTCATGCATATGGTATTTATAATATTTTGCACTTAAGTTGATCAACTTGTCAAAGTGGTTTCCTAGATTCAATGCTTATTTTAGGGAGCCAAGGTCATCACTAGACCATTGACTTGAAGTAAAATCGCTTGGGTCTAACTTGATCACTAGACCATTGACTTGAATTGAAACTTCTTGGGTTGTATATTCAATGGGCCAATGCTAACATGGGTCCATTAAATCTAAAACTTTGGAATTCCTCTATAACCCCTTCAACTTTCAAACTTTAACATATATACAAAGGGGTATCATTGGTATTCCCCTAGATTTTACATTAATTTCAACAAAAGGGGTCTCATGGGATTCCCTTTATCTTTGGCATAAATTTCATCTCATTCTAAGATATGGACTCAAAGTTATGCCCATTTGAAAATCTTCCTTGGAAATTCCATGTTAGCATCTGTACCATTCCACATGGAAGACATGCAAAATCATGGTCTGTGTCACCACCTCATAGGGCCACATCCCCATCCCTGCAACTTTAACTACCACCTCAGCATTGTTGTACATTTTGATCCATGTCACTGCTTTCACTTTGATTCTTTCTTTCAACAACATCATTTTATTGTGGTGTATATGGAACAATATGTTACATTTGAATGCGCTATGCAGTGCAATAAATTTTGAATTTATTATTGACATATTCATCTCCATTATCTATTATTAACCCTTGTAGTTGATGTCTAGATTATTTTTCTACAAGGGCCTTATAGGCCAAGTAAAAGTCAAAAACATTTTTGTTAAATTTTGAGAAATAATCCCAAGTTCATATTGAGAAGTCATCAATGAAAGTAAAAAAGGTAAAAAATATTTTTTATTGCGAGCTTTGCCTATAAGCTCACTTCTACAAATAAATTAATTTGTGAAGTGATCCACTTCTATAAAACATGTGAAAATCACTTTTACATGAAGTTACTTTATTAATCAAAGTTATATGCAAAAAAAAAAATGTTATAGTTATTTTATAGAGGTTCACTTTTATATGGCAAGTGAAATATACTTTACAATAAAGTTATGAAATAAACTGAGTTTACATGAACTTTTTCAAAAAGTAACCTAAATCGATATTTGAATTCAAGTTCTCTTACTAAATAAGGTCAATTTTAACCAAGTATTGAGGGATAAGTTCCCCTAGGGTCTTGGGCCGATACCCTAGCAGATCGGAGCTAATCTATATAGAGAAACACACATTCCAGGCAGGCATGATGCTAATATAAACAAACTCTACGATGAGAGGCGTACCTGAGGTCCTATGTTTGGGAAGCTCCAGCCAGGGTCCAAATCCTCTTGGAGTTCCTTTTGCTCCTTCAACCTGCAAAACAATAAATTCTAGAAAGCACAGCAGTATATGGACCAAGCATCATAAAGAAATCATCTTCATAGTATATTGAAAAGTAGTTAGTACTCAATTAAAAAACCATTCATATGAGAATCATAACATTGATATCATAAACATGAAGAATATTTATATCAGGAACAAAGTTAAGTGTTTCTTTTATTATAGACAAATAAAGTACATAAATGAATAATTTCACT
This sequence comes from Pinus taeda, assembly GCA_000404065.3. NCBI lineage: Eukaryota > Viridiplantae > Streptophyta > Pinopsida > Pinales > Pinaceae > Pinus > Pinus taeda. The sequence goes on along the minus strand of APFE030098691.1, from coordinate 36,696 downwards.
TGATTCGTCCTTTCGTAGGCTCCAAGTGGAACCGTTCTCCAGATTCGTCCAGTCTCAAGCCTTTACAAACTCCTTCCATGACTTACTCCATGATATCTCAAGTAGTAGATAGACATCATCACACAACAAGGGTTTCCTGTAAATGGGGGAAGTACAGGAGGCACTAGGATCTTCAGACCTGGTCAGGGAAATCTCAGTATAGTTATCTTTTTCTCTCTTCTCTCCTCCCTTAGGCCTTCCCATTGAAGCCTTTTTATACTTCTCCCAAAGTAGTTTTTTAGTTGGGAATTCGTTGGAAACAGTTGGGCCATGGGCACTGACAGGTAATAAACAAGTGAAACCTGTGATCTCCACCTGAAGTTAAGGAGATTTAATTTTTTTTAAGTGTTTTAAGACATATACGTGGGTTGGGTATACAAAGACCCATGTACACACGTGTTTAGCTTAGGGCAATGTCGCGTATAGGGGGTAAAACACTGTTTTTTAGTTTTGGACCAGGTCTGGAAGGAGCGGTTGCCCTAGGCCATGAGTGCAGCATCACAAACCTCAAGAGTGAGATTTGGAGCTATAATAGACGCCCCCTAATATATGAGGTCAGAAGGGGTACATGATGGCTGAAATGTATTAAGCAAGTACATGGAAAGGAAATCTATCAAAAACTGAGAAGGACTTCACCAGAGTTCAGCCTGCCAAGCCACAAAAGGAGATCAGAAAGAAACACTGTTTGAGGTGGGCATACCCATGCTCAGAGAAAGTACAACATGTCCGCATATCAAGTACAAGCAGATCCACTAAGTATACAAGTATAAAAGACTGGAAAATACATAATGGATCATCTAATCATGATCGAACAAGTACATGTCTGAAATATCACATATAAGAATGTCAATGATGCTGAAGGATGAAGTGGATCACTGATATCAAAGACTGATCCCAAAAAGTACCAAATGAACATGATGGAATAAGATGGTATGACACTGCAAACTCAGGTGCCAGCATATAGAATGTCGCCATCAATGACTGCAACATATAAGATTGAGTGGTATCAACTAGCAGCAACAGGAGCAACTGTCAAGTGAATCAGTGAATGCTAATACAACCTGAGGTCTTCACCGACCACCATGGTACATTTCTACAACATGGGAATAAATGATCTGAAGTCGACCATGTGAGAAATTGTTTGATTACCGGTCATTGATGTATATCGTTAACAAACATGAGACTACTCACCGATAATGATAATGAGCGTCAAGGTACCTAGTACAATCTAACAAGTGTGAATAGATGAGCTGTAGTCGAACACTTGTAAGAATCTATCAATCAGGAGACAATGATGGTTTCCCACTGTTGATAGCAAAGGATCTGCCACTAATGACTGCAAACCCCAAGTTATTGCCAAATGGACTCTAGATCTTTTCCCCAGAGGAATGAGTCGTAGTCGATAGGGAAAGATCCGCTAGAAGGAAGGCATTAGGGCATCCTTCATCAATCTAGCGCGAGTGTAACCCGTAGGCCAATAATGTTGAAGGAATCAAATGAAAAAGATGTAGTAACCCGACTGAAGTACGTTCCCGGCGTACACAAGATGTGGCTAGCGCACGACAGAAACCCTCTGAACCAACCAATAATGAAAGCTGGCACAAAGGTGAGGTATCCACCAATAGGGTCAAATGGAAACCAAGGTACTGCACGAATCCCGATTTGTGATAATATCCGCTAATGTCGAACACAAGGGAAACCACTTAGTCAAAGACCCATAATACTGATCGATGCTGAGCATAAGGTGACCTATCAATAATGAAAATAGGGCCAGGGTGCAGCTCTAGGCCTATCCTCAGAGCAAGATGTCGTCCTTGATAAGGACAAGACCCACCGGCAAGAAGTCAATGAGGACCTTCTCAAACCGGCATGAGTAAAGGACCAATATAGCTGAGGTGATGATAGACATGATACTGACAACCAGGAATGGCCGACTGAAAAATGAGTCAAGAGACACCGCAGAGAGGCCGACTCAGGCTAACTTCCCTTGAACAAAAGCATGACTCAATGTGACTATGTGGCAGCATATGATGACTCTGTATAAGTTCATCATGCAGGAGGCACGAACGAACCCTCCATATGATTGGAAGAGATAACCAATCGGGGGAGAACTGACTAAATAATAAGGTTAAGGCATACCTAATTCAGACTAAATCCTGCTCAAATGAAGGAGACTTTGTTTTTGAGTGCTTTGTTCAAGGGCGACAAGACTGACTCTAGCTGCCAATAATAAATGAAAATACTGTCCTATTCCCGCTCTTTTTTTTTGGAATATATAATATTTTTGTCTTTTTCTTTTAAGCTGGAAAAAGAATAAAATAATGCTATAGTACAGTGGAAGAATGAGTGTCGGTGAAGCAGATGATCTAGTTGCTGGGATTGGAACAATCCTATGCTCAATGCAGGGAGGCGAAAACTAGTCAAAGACACTCAAAGGTGTGTTCCTTCCACGGGTCAAGGTGTGTCAAGTTGCAGAAGTCAAAGGTATGCAAGTTTGATTTTGCATTTGTCATGGTCAAAATTTGGCTTAAACACGAGTCCAAGTGAAGCCAGCTTAAGGCCAAAAGGTGCAAGTGGTCAAAATGCAATGCAGTAGCACAACTCAACACAAAGGAGCCTCTAGGGTATAAGGCCAAAACGAAGCGAAGAAGCAAAGAGGAATGAGCCTTCATCACATAAGTCATGGCGAGACTACAGAGGACTCCCAAGCCTACTCAAATCGGAGTAGCATGGGCAAAAAATGTCAGTGAGGTGCTAATTATGATGCCCATGAAAAGGATGGCTCTACCATCGTGTCATGATTAAAAAATCGGTGAGTGAAAGTGGTTTAGGAACCATAACACGATGGGATTGACCCTATGGCAAGTGTATCGACAAATGGAGGCTAGTATGCATAATGCAATGGAAAAATTGCTTCCCTAACCTATATGCCAGCGAGAAAACGATACCTGCCATGACGGGTCAACGGTCATGGAACCGTCTCGAAACTGTCGAAAAAACATCCAAAATGTCTTGAAAATCAAACCATTCTCAACATTCCAAGCTCCCAAGTTAAAAGTTACATGAGACCAAACAAAATTAAGTTTTGAAAAAATTTTGCATTTCCAAAGCCTATAAAAGAGTTTTTGGACTCACCATTTTCACCATTTGAGTTTGAGAATAGAGCAGTGGAGCAAAAGGAGCAAACTTTCCCATACGCCAAATTTAACCGTTCATATTTTTCCAAAATCATTAGGTAACCCTTATACTTGTCTTGCTATTGATTGTGACTGGCTTTAGGATTTTTAATTTATGTTTTACCATTGAATTTTTTTCCAAAAATTTCACCGTAGCATATACGCGGGTTGGGTTAATGAAACCTGCATACATGCGGGCCCTACACACGACTGTGTGCAAAGGGACCCATGTATACATCGCGAACATTTCAAACAAAAAAAAACTAACGGTCCAAATTCATTTTTTCTTCAGGATTCCAGTCACTTGGCAAGAAAGAGAGCATATTGCAATAGATGATGAGGTCATGAATGATCCCAATGCTTTGGATGCCTTACGGGGATGTGGCTTGCTAAAATTCTTCAAAATGTTGAATATGAAAGCCAACACACACTTGCTTGAGATGCTCATTGATTATTGGAGTATCGAGGATGATGCATTTATGATTGACCAGATGCCACTCAGGATAGAAGTGGAAGATATTTATTTCATCATCGGCGTTTCCCGAAGGGTAGAGGTAGCACATTCCCGGGTAGGACATGGAACAGTCTCTCGATTGAGGACTACACACATATATATTGCTCGAGACATCTAAAAAAGGTTGGAAGTCAAATTTCCATCACACATGTGGAGAGTTTATCGTTGAGGATAATCCTGTTCACTATAGCTAGAGTGAATGGATCAACTTCTCTGCACCAGGCATCACGGCTGCATCACGGCTAACCATGAGCTTTGCCATAGATTGTCTCACCACTGTATTTGACTGGTGTACTCCTCTTCGGGCTAGCCTGAAAAGCCATCTCACTTCCGTCAAGAGGGGGCAGACCAAAAACTTTGGATATGGGACTATTTTGTGTTCTTTCTTTTTTGAGAGGGTCCTTGCACTTCGTCCTAGAGTACCGGTTTCAATCAGCACCCCACGAGATCCACGCATGGGCAGGTGGGCTGACTTGATGAAACATCTAGGAGGTGGGGACATCCCACGGACTGCTTTTAACGATGAATTCTTCTCCTGGTGGGAGTAGTAGATCATTGCCATAAATGACTACCCTTATGATGGGTTGGATTTCCGAGGAGATCTCGATCTAGTATTACCACCGACCGTAGCATGGGGCGACATTGGTAAGTATTTTATGATTTTATGACTTTTTTTGTGATTTTTTCAAATATAATAATGAATTTTGAAAAATGTTTTTGATAGGATTCAAATGACTAATATGATGATCATGTTCCAGATATTGGGCTGGTACGACCAGATGACTTCCCACGGCACAAACGTCGCAGCCAAGGGGTCGAAGAGGCGGCTGCAGACACAGAGTGATTTCTACACATAGTTCAGTGGCACTTGTTGAGACTAACTCACTGAGTACCGATGGCTGCGGTAGAGGACCTTCCTGTAGATATGTAGCGTCATGTGGTTGGCATGCGACAAGACTGGGTTTGCACATTTAGGCGTGTGGCCAATGCAGTAGTTGTCTACTTAGCCAGTCATCCTGAGTTGGAGCATTAGACATACTAGACATGATTATGGGCATTTGAGTCCCAATTTTGTATATTTTTTGGATATATATGTACACTCAAGATGTTTTATGATATATATATATATATATACAGTTCGACTTTTTGATGCTTGCTTTTATTGTGATGAATGATTGATATGCCAGTCTAATGCTTGATTAGCGATAGAATCAGCTAACCAATTATGAGATCTTGGAATGTGCAAATAATTAATATATGTAAATGATCTTTGCAACAACCTCACCCTTAAATACTGGCGATATAAACATGGATCCCTTACCTGATAAATATTATTTAATTGTGACATTATCAATTGTGAATCAAGATAAACTACCAACGAGTCGATTCCATGGGAAATTGCCTCGTATCGTAAATCAATGATGGCAGTATACTCAGCCATATTATTTGAAGTAGGACTAATGCATACTCCCCTTGAAACCATCAACTGACTAGTTGGACAGTAAAGTACCCAAGCTGCGGAAGCGAGATTCCAAGTGTGCCGACTAGCACCATCGGCGAATCCAAAATAGATCAAGTCATCCATCAACACCTGCCAAAGTAGACCAAAAAGCGTTGATATCAAAAACTCTCGATAAGATATGTACAACTATACAAAATGTACAAAGAAGCCATTGCCTAGCTGCTACTTAAGCAAAGTACTTCTTGAGGTAGAGCCCGTTTCGGGGCTCTGCCAACTTGTTTCCTTCAAAATCGATTAACTCATACAACCCTTTTTCTAAAACTAATTTAATTATGAAGGGACCGTACCACATAGGCTTGAACTTGCCTGTCCCCAAGGCATCCTTATCTTGGTCATAGACCAAGACAAGGTCGCCTTCAGTAAAGACTTGAGACGGACAACTTTATCATACTGAGTTTTAACCCTTTTCTTATGAGCCTCATTTACTGTGGCAGCATTTCGACGCTGCTCATTGACATGTTCCAAGTGAATGAGGCACTCTTCGATACTAGAAGTCTCTGGAAGGAACTCGACAACTAACTTAAGAGATGGGATTTCACATTCGATAGGAAAGATAGATTCCATCCCATAAACTAATTGAAAAGGTGTAAAACCTGTAGTAGTCTTCACGGAGGTTCGGTAAGCCCAAAGAGCTGAATACAACATAAAGTTCCAATTGGACCTATTTTTGTCAATTGTCCTTTGCAGGATCGTCTTAAGAGTTTTGTTCATTGCCTCGATCTGTCCATTGGCCTAAGGATAATAAGGAGATGAATGTTCCTGCTGGAAACCCAATTAGAGAGCCAATTCAAACATTAGTTGATTCTGGAAATGATTGCCATGATCAGTGACAATCTTTCTCGGGATAACGAACCTTGAGATAATCTGATTAAAAAGGAACAACACCACTGTTTCACTATCATTTTTATAAGTGGGCATGGCGTCAGTCCACTTCATGAAGTAGTCTATGGCCACGATAATTTACTTGTGATTCGTTGGTGAAGGTGGATTACAAGTTGTAAAATGAATACCCCACTTAGTAAAAGGACCGATAGTGACAACGGGAAAAAGAGGAGTTACATGTGTGCGCATCTTCCGAGTATAAATTTGATAGGGGTGACAGAGTTTGACCGCTTCAACAAAGTCCTTGAAGAGCGAAGGCCAAAAATAGCCAGCACGCAAGATACGTTGAGTTGTAGCAAGCCCTGATAGATGACCACCACAAGCTCCACTATGGCAGTCATTTAGCACTGACTCTACTTCCTCTAAGGATAAACAACACCGAAGGATTGAATCAACCCCTCGACGATATAATGTATCACCAATGATAAGATAATTTTTAGCCAGGTGACGTAATTTTCGACGTTCATCCTTAGAGAAAGTAGAGGGAAACTTCGAAGTCTGGAGATAGGCAATGATATCTCCATACCAAGGGTTGAGTGAATAGATGAGGAATAAATGTTTGTTGGGAAGACTTTCCTCATAAATAGTATCCTCTCCACAAGGCAACTCGGAAATTAGCTCGGAAAAAACCATAGATTTCATAGACTTGGCGGACAAGAACTCGAGATCAAATTCTCGTAGAATGACCATCTATCAATTATATTTTCCCCCAATCACTCGCCCACTGAGGACAAATTGAAATGGATTGACCGCTGCTATGACAAAGGTTTTGCGTAGCAAAATATAATGGCGGAGCCGCTGGAGAGCATGGATAGCTGCCAAGGCCAACTTCTCAACAGGAGAATAGCGAAGTTCAGGACCTATCAAGCCTCGGCTCAAATAATAAATCACATGATCTGTGAAAGCATCATCTTCCTGAACGAGAACCATACCGATGGTTGATTCTGCTACAGCTAGATATAAAAGGAAGTCCCTACCATAATCCAGTGGACTCAAAACTGGGGCAAAGACTAATGCCTTTTTCAAAGCATCGAATTATCGCTGCGCAAAGTTGTCTCATACAAATGGAACTCCTTTCCATAGCAAACACATGAACCCTTTAGTGATCTCGACATAATTTGCTATAAACCGTCTTAAGAAATTAGCCTTCCCTTGAAGACTTTGAAGTTGCCGAATTGAGGACGGGGTAGGCAACTGAATTATTGCCTCTACCTTGAAGGGATCTACCCTAATCCCTTCATTTGACACAATGAACCCTAATAATCGACTGGACGTAACTGCAAAAACGCACTTATTGGGATTCAACTGGATTTTATAAAAATGACATCACTCAAAAACTGATCGAAGATGACTAGGTGATCAGTTCTCTTTCGAGAACGAGTAGCGAGATCGTCCAAGTATGCTTCGATGATATGTTTAATGTCGTAGAAAGAACATGACATGGCCTTCTGGAAAGTAGCTCCAGCATTTTTAAGACCAAAAGGCATCTTTCTGTATGCAAAGGTACCCTAGGGACATATAAAAGTTGTCTTATGTTGATCTTCAGGATGGATAGATATTTGATTATAATCGGAAAAACCATCCATGAAGGAAAAAATCTCATTACCCGCACACTTGTTAATAATCTGATCAATGAATGGCGTGGGGTAACTATCCTTCAGACATGCCTTGTTTAGGTCCCTAAAGTCGATGCATACTCATATTGTTCCTTGCTTTTTATCTACAAGGACTCGATTAGAAACCTAATCAGTAAGAGGAACAGGGTATATAAAACCTGCCTTGAGCATCTTCTCTACTTCAGCTTTAATGGCTGCTGCTTTCCTAGGATTAACCGGTCGAAGCCTTTGACGAACCGGTTTGGCATTTTCATACGTCTTGATCTCTTGCTGAACTATAGAAGGATCAATACCAGACATTTCTTCATAAGACCAAGCAAATACATCTCGAAATTCTTTGAAAAGGTCGGTGTAAATTTGAATTTCTTTAGGGAAACATTCGATTCCGATGAAGAGATTCTCAATCATGTTAGGGTCCCTAGATATGTTTATAGATATCATTTTTGAAATCTCCGACATATTACCTTCAGCACGAAAGTGTGCTGGAGCCAAAGGATTTGATATCATACAAACATCACTAGTACAGAGCTCAGAGAACCTAGATTCTACTTCCTGCAATGGAGGAAGAAAATATGACCGATGGTGTAAGTCTTCCCAAGGTCGATCTACACCCATCATTACTTCGAGGATTGCTTCTTCAAAAGGTAAGACCATATCTAAGCAGTCCAAGGTAGAGGTAGAATCAAGGGTCCAGGCTGAGGCCACATCACCATCTAACTCCTCTTCGCAAGAAGGAGTAGAGTGGTCGTCTGCAGAGTTAATGATAGATTGATATCTGAGCTGAGCTGCAGACATAAGGAATGCCATTGCATTGACTTGTCCTTTAGCTAATGTGGTCGTAGGTGAAGGCAAGGTCCAAGGGTCCGAAAAATAATGAGTTAAAAAGAACTCTTCTCGAGGAGACTCCTTAGATGATGAAACAACATTGATTCGAGTGATAGGAGAGGGAAAATCAAAGGTACCCATCAATGAAGAATACATCCCAACTCCTAGATTCTCAGTAGGCGGACGAGGGTTATCCACTAAAGGGACAGTAGAGTCAAAAGTTTCCTGAGGATCGACTGGACAATAGTCCAATTGATCAACCTTAACAATTTTCCCTTCATGAGGAAAGCAGATGACACGAAACAGAGTCGAAACAACGGCGTCCATTTCGTATACCTAATTTCTTCCTAAGAGGAGATTGTAGTCTAGGTTAGTGTCAATGACTTCTACTTCAATATTGACAAACTCCCCCCCAACACATATGGGAAAGGTTGGGATAATCCCATGCGGCCTATGAGAATGACCATCAAATGCATTCAGGAGGGTAGATGAAGGAACAACCGAAGACGATCCAATGGCCTTCCAGTAAGACAGCGACATGACGCACGTGGAAGCTCCTTCATCAATAACAGTATGAAAAATGTTAATCTTCCGATATGTAGACTTTATTTGAAAAGCCATATGATGAGGGAGTCGCTTTTTGACATTTAACATGTCAAAAGTGAGCACTAAAGAGTTAGTTGGATCAACTGTCCCAATTGCTGAGAGTAAAGCACTTCGTTGAGCTGGACACGATTAGAGAACCTCTAAAGCAGACATGGCACATGGACTCTGAGCCAAATCCCCAACAAGGGAGTAGTTCTGGGCGGCCCTAGAATTAGGATTAATAGTCGCGCATTTAGCGGAACCTTTCGGTATCTGTGGTATAGTCTCGATAGGGGGTCACTTAATATGAAGGTCAGTATTCCCAGGAGAAGCTTTGTCCTTGGAAGTTTCAGCTTCACCATAATCAAGTGACCGAGTAGCCAAATGGACATTCAAACCCATCATGAAAACATTTGATGATTTCTCCACTTCCTGGCTGCCCCCTGCAGAGGTACCCGAATTTGAACTTGTGCCAGCAAGCAATTGCTGCCCTTGGGGAAAAGGGTTGGTTAACTTAGCTTGAGAACTAGAAGTCCCTTGCTGCCCTAACAAGCACTGAGCGTCTTGAATCTTTGGGCAGAGATGAGTGAAATGGTCTCCACTGAACAACTTGCATGGAAACTTGACTTTCTTTCTAGACTCATTTCTACCACCAGCAACATTATTGTCGGGTTTATTTGCATCAACCTTCCCATCCTGATTCTTTTTCTTACCTCGTCCTTTATTTTTCCCATTCGAATTTTGATTTCCTTTGGGGTTATCAGATTGGACGGCATTAATCAAAGAGGGTTGGGAAGACGAAGGGTTAGACGATGTGATCTGGTTATTGGGAGCAGTTTGCAAAGACAGCTGTTGTAATTGGCTGAACAAGTTCACCGCATTTATGTCTACCGATCCAATGATACCATCCGCATGGGGACCTGGATTTGACTTGGCTATATCAACCTTAGACCTAGGAGCATCTGGCAAGATTTTTTGTAGGATCCCAGACTGAGAGTAGATCAATTCTAATCGCTGGGCCCTAAAAATAGCTTGCTCCTCAGAATAGACTCCGGACATGGAGACATCCTTAGAGATTTCAGGTTGTAAAGATTTCAAAAACCATTCAAGACGGTGTTCCAGTGGGATTTCGGCTTTAATGAGCCTCTTTCTTTGTCTCCATTCCTGAATATGGTCAGAAATGTGAGTTGCCGTGTCCTGACGAAAAGTGGCCAGAAGTTCAGTTCCGACATCATAACGAACAAGCAATTGGAAATGATTTAAGAAAATAGTAGCTAAGTCAGCGAAAGATGTAAAGCTGCCCCCTGACAACTCTATATACCATTTGGTTGCATTACTAGTCAAGGTGCGTTGAAAAAGTCTCAACCTAATCGAGTCATTAATAAGGGAGTTTGATGAGCACCACAAATGGAATGTGGTTACATGGTCACCTGGGTCTTCACAATCCTTTCCTTCGAATTTTGGAATGCCTGAAGGGAGTTTGGTTGGGATCAGAGGCTAGGCCGAATTATATTTGATTGGATCGTTTGTTAATTTCATGAGATCTGGCAAGTTCAAAGTTGCCAGAAAAGGAAGCCTAGGAGGACCTTGGGGATTCCACCCAGACTGGGTGGAGTGCTATATTGTAGTTCATAGTTGCTTAGTAAACCCTTTTTCCTAGCTACCCCTTTTTTATTTATTTTTTATGTTAATTTATAAAATCAATTAATTGACCGTGAAACAACATCCTTACCATGGAACAACTCCTTATTATATATTAGGTTGAGGCTAAATGGAAACAGCTCCTGAACCTACCAGTGAAGGAAACCCCTCTGACTGGAATTCTGGTCCTTTTCCTTCTTTTGGAAATATTGGTGCCCCTTATATGTCAATGTTGTCCCTTCCTGGATTTACCATTGGTTTTCTAGTTTGGTTGTTTTTTAACCCTATTGTTATAAATGTCTAAGTTGCTCCTCAACCAAGATCTCGTCGACCTGAACAATATCAACCTCAAGTTGATCCTAAATTTCACCCTTTTCCTTCTTCACCTGTTGTTTCTTCATCCCTTTCTTCCTCCTCGTCCATTGGAAGTCTTGATTCTAGTAACCAAGAAGCTAAGAAGAAGAATAAAGGGAAGAAGAAGAAGAAGAAGAAGCAAAATAAGTAGGGGAGAAATGAAGCAACCATTAATACAGATGCAACTAGTGCCGAGGAACCTTCCATTAGCCCCATAAAGTTAAATTCCCTTGTGAGTTATGTAAGGGTAATCACCTTATTATATATTGTCATGGTATTCCCAAGGTTTTAGAATTTTGATCCATAGGCTCACATCAACCTTCATCATCAGCCACCAAAGATCATGTCAATGACAAACCATTGACTAGTTATCAGAAGGTTCATGGAAAGAAGGGTAAATTTAATTTCCCTTGTAGTTTATGTGAAGGAAATCATCCTGTTCACCTTTTTCCTTATATGGATGAAGGCTCAAACATGTTGGAAAACCTTATTGCTTCACAACCTTGACTCCTGACTGGTTACTGAAAGATTTTCCCTAGTCCTCTACTTGTTGATGAAGTGATTGATTAGAATCTATCTCTAGCCAATCCCACTATCTCTTAATGTGAATCCCATCAGTTTGTTCCCAACCAACCATTGGTAGAGTACATGGTTTCCTTGATTCCACCTTTCATTAATTGTACCTTTACTGTAGAGAGTGAATCTCATACTTCTCGGATTCTTCTCGTTTCTTCATATTCGTATGAACTAGGGGGAAATCCTCCCACTCCAACAGAATAGGGGGGGACAATCCTCCCATTCTCACAGCACAGAGGGGAAATCCTCCTATTTCCAGAGCAGAAGGGAGAAGTTCTCCTTTTCCCACGACACCACCTCAGGGTAGTATGGTCACTTCCTTTGATTGGAGTTGACTAGCAGGATATCATCTTCCTCCTTACATGCCCTTCCAGATCATAGTACGTGCTTATAATATGGTAATACCTAACATAGTCATAGATGAAAGCACATATGTTAGTATTATGTCCTCAACTACTTAGAAATCTTTAGGTTCTTCGCAACTTGTGCCTATTACCTAGAATTTGATGGCCCTTAACATATGAACTAGTCAACCATTAGGAATCCTTCCTTAGTTTCCTATTACATCGAGAGAAAAAAATGTCTATAAAGATGTGATGGAAGTCCAAGGCCCTTTGGATTTTAATTTAATCCTTGGGCATGACTATGTTTATGACATGGGAGCTCTTGTCTTCTCACTCTTTCATGTAATGTGTTTCCTGCATGAAGGAAGAATCATGACCATTGACCAACTTTCATTCGTTGGTCCTAATTTGAGTCCCAATCAACCAAATTCCCTAAATCATACTTATATGCAAGTGGTATCTCCCTTGCCATAGGTGTTGGCTTGATGGGCCCTGACGCAGGTTTGGTGTTAAGTAGCCAAGAAAATCCCTACACTATTGATCCTTTTGGCATCAATTCGTGGAGCATAGACTGAAGTCTCACCTGAAGCAGTATGGGGGGATGTAGGAACCAAGTTTCTGCACCCTGAGATGATTGTGATGTCAGTTATTTTCCCTAACCCTTCCTTTGCGTAGACCAATAAGCCCTTTAGGGCTTGTCATAGTACTTCTCTTATTCGTCCTTGAAGCCTTAGCGAAAGTCTCCGATCGTCCTTTGCAGACCCTAAATAGATAGGCCAAGCACTTACACACCTCTATAATACTCTTACTTCTGTATTTACTCATATTCTCTTATGTATCAGTTAACTTTAACAACATTATGGTTATCTTACGTAAACAAAGATTCTTACTTGTGTTCATATGACAAAGTAAAATACATAGATTCACGCATCAATATAGCATTAATTCATAATCCCAATATTCAATATAACATAATCGCAACATTCATAACAGAAGTAAAATAATGCATACACAGATAAGTCCAAAATACTTCTCTTTATTGATAATCTAGATTTCCAATATAGACTCTAACCACCCTGCACACACAGCTACAGGAGTCCACACACTCGGCTGTGGACTTCTACCCTAGGCCTCTGTGCACTCAGCTACAAAGCCTCTTCCTACGCTAAGACTCTTCACTCTTAGCTCTCACAGACCCATAAATTAATTCATAACTCTACCAAAAACTTGTGACATAGCTGCCTTAGACTCTTCTAAGACTCCCTTTTTATACAATCTCGTGGTCCACGGACCAAGGGTAGATCTCATCAAGCTGACACAAATATCTAAACTAAGGGAGGAAACCCTTTTTGACTGTTTACTGTTGAAAATAGAAACAAGAAATGCTAAAAATATAATTGCTAAAAATAGCACTGCTATAAATAGCAGTTCATCCAGTGTTGATCTTAGCAACAATGGATGGAAAAATGGAAGTGCTAAAAATAGCATTCTATAAATAGCATTTTGGGATACCTTCCTATTTTAGTTAGTCCCTAAACTAAAATAGTGAAGTAAAATTCGAATTTGATCTTAGGAGCAATTTGTAAATTAATTAATTAATTCATCTTGAGTTAATTAGTTAAGGAAAATCAAATTTGAAGTCTATGTGGGGACATGCACAGTTTCTCCATTAATTGAGGAATTTATCCATCAGTTAAAGAGATAAGGATGAGTTGTAATTAGTTGACTTAGTTAATTGAGTCAAGTCCAGTTAGATTAATTCAAACAGTTTATTGAATTAATGTAAGTTTAGTTAGTTAATGCTTGCATGCATGTAACTACTGCACTTCAGATAACTGAGTATTCTCTCATAAATAACTCATGCATGTCAGTTCAGATAGAGACCCAGTTGAGATCAGATGGAGGGGTAGTGTACTATCAGTTGCTAGAATATTCCATTGTGAATATCCCTTGCATGCAGAAGGAATTCTTTCCTTGAGGATTGCACAGTTACTTGTTCAGGTTTAGTGAGTGTGATGAGGCCAATTCACACATGTGGCTTCACTGGACCCCAAGAAAACCTGCACAAGGAAATAGGAGGCTTGGAGGGCTTGAGGATGACATATACTATGTCTATTCAACCTGTGAGTTGTATTGTTTGATTGAAAAGAGAGTAGGATAGCTTGAGACCTGATTCTTTTTGTAACTTGAACAAGATTTCCACTTGTATGATAATACAGAGCTAGGGTTTTAGGTTGAGGCTTTCCCTGGGATATTTCTTATGTGTTATGTGTGATTGATTTCTCATTCTCAGTTATATGTGTTCTCTTGATCTTGCTCAATTCGATTAAGCTTCTTCAAAGTGTTGTAGAAGTAGATCTTGTATTATGTTTTAGTATATTGCATAATCTGTTGATCTATAGTGGGAATTTTTGCACTTACATCTTCATGCTTTGCAGCCACAAAATGTAGATAATTTACATTATTTACACAAAACTTAGGCCTTTAGCCCCCAAATTTGGGCTTTTAACCCCAAAATCTACCATAGGGGACCCATTCCCAACAGGCCCCCAACAAAAATATGGTGATTCACCCCCAAGTCACTCTACTAGCGCAAAGATCTTATTGCAAAGACCTCCCAACCCCACTTGTACCACTGCGACTTTGGTGGTGCACTGTGTTGTTCCTGCTTCACTTGCTCAACTAGTTGCTCCATTGTTGGCTCTGCGCTATCTGTCTATATTTTCTGTTGTGTCGCCTATAGGCTAGCCAATTTCCCTTCAAAGGAGGCAATGAGTACATAGGCCTCCTCCAGCCAAGGCCCTAATCTGGCCTTGAGTACTTTCCCCTTGCATTGAGATCCATCCACCTGTTCTTTCAATGCCTTTGCTTCCTATAGCTTTGCTAACCTTTGTGTAATGGCGACACTACGTGCCTTTGCTTTAACCTCATCATATCTCTGTTGTAGCTCCTGCACCTCTATCTCCAGCCTCTACACCGTGGGATCCTCCTGTAGGTTAGTGACTACTTCAAGTGATTGCTCGAAGAGCGTAGTGCACTCCTTCACGATGGCATCTATAGATGCTACGACATCTTTGAAAGTGGCCTCATGCTTTTCCTTCACCTCTGGTAGAGTCGAAGGTTGGGCCCACAACTCAAGTTCTGGAATCTTAAGGTTCAGATCAAACTGAACCTTAGCCAGTTCTGTTCAGGCTTCACGCACTCTGGCAACAAACTTCCAAATTCACACCTCCACTGGCACATATTCAAGAATATCCAGCTCTGGAACAATCCTACATGCCTCAGTGACTACCTTGGTCGTATGCTCATTCTTGTCTATGATGACCTTAAGAAGATCAATGGCAGAATTATTTTGTGCAGCCATCTGAGTGTTATTCATCATCTGCTCATTGATAATGTTCAATGTGCATTGTTCTTCAACCCAAGGTTCCATGATCACACCATCTTGTAGAGTGTGAAAGTTTTCACTAGGAATCGTAGAAAAGTTTACTCAGACCCGCTTGAAGGTACTGATAGTGGCCTTATTAGCTTCTGTTGTTATGGTTAGCACTCCATTGGGCAGTGCTATTTCCTAGGGATCCATTGCGCACACCATTTTTGCTGTCTCTAATGTTCCAGGTGCCAAAATAGTTGACATCGCGCTACTTCGCCCCACACTAGTCAGTACCTATGGTGCCTGGATCTGCAGCTCGCAAAAACCTGTTTCAATGGTACCCAAGGCCTGTTGTTGTTGTTGCTCAAACTATTGCAGCAACTCTATGGTCGCATTCCTCACGCATCGCTAATGTCATTCAAATCACCCTCTGTTAAGGTGATTGGGTCAAGGGACATTTTGTTGGCCTTGAACTTCTTCTGCGGCCCTACCTTCTCCTAATCCCTGTTGCACTTAACCCAGAACAAAGTAGTCTCTGGGTCTGCTCCTCCCAGGTCGGATCACTGCTCTTCGTCTTCTGTCTCTGGGGAAGGATATTTTTGACTCCTATTGTATTCATGCTCCTCCTCTTCTTCTTGCCCTTCTGTCTACTTTATGGCAACACGTTCTACTTTGGCTTTATCCTCAACCTCTTTCTTCCACTTCTTAGCCAACTGTTTTATCTTTAGTCTAACCTCTTCCTTCTTATGCTTCGTTGCAAGCTTGTTAGACCTAGCTATCAAGTTTGAGGTTGTGCACCACTCTGTTGGCCAGCGGTCAAGGATTGAAGCGATTGCGTTGCCTGTGGCAACGTATGGAAGGTCAAACCACTTTTGCTCAGGGTCCTTCCATGCTTGCATGGAAACATAGTGGAAGTCTGCCTTGAACTCCACATACTCTTCCAACTAGTCAAAGATAGTTGGTGACAGCCGTGGTTTGTGGTTGATGGCCATGTTGATACTCATCTTCATCAAGATCCAAAAGATATTCCTATCCTTGACCCTTTGGAGGTCCTTGGTGGCCTAGAGCAAAGTGAACTTCACTGCTTCTGGTAAATCTTGCACGACTGGAGGAAACTAACTATCCTCGAGTAACTCCCATGTAACCAGTACTATGGATAGTAGCAACCATCCATAGTGAAAGGTTTTGTTGTGGTACTGTGCCTCTCTATAGTTCGCAAGGAACTCGTTGTAGAGGTAGCACACCCAGTTGGATTGTACACCCTCCACACACTAGGCTGCTAATGATACAACCAGTGTCGACACTTCATCTACGCGACACTTCCTCATAATTTTCCTAGCCATGATCTAGGTGGCTACTTTGACCATGAGCTCAGTTATGCTAGAAATGGAGTAGATGCACGCCTTCTTAACGAGCTTAAATTGTCATTCATTTTCTTGGAAAGGTCGCGCTCAAATGTCTTTCTGCCAAATGCCATGTTTGGATTTATCCCTGGATGCGGCAGCCGAGTAATCCTATGGATTAGCATGTCAGTGATCAGTATGGGCTCTTCCAACCATAGGCAACCATCGTGCACCAAGCACAGGAGCTAGTTGATCACTATCATGGTTATGGGCACACAATTGTAATACAACACCCATAACATGTTTAGCAGTCTCGCCTTGTCCACCCCTTTTATCCATTTCCTTGGCTCTAGTGCGGTCACACCAGTGTCCTTATATAAGACACGACACATGAGCTGATCAGTCGCTAAGTGGGGAAATCGCTTTGTATCAGCCAAATCCAAATCCTCCAGCTTTAACAAGGGGACATGCACCAGGTGCGGTCTGTGAAATGCAATCTTGCCTAGCAGCAACAGTGTATGCAACGCGACCTTACTCTCATCAATGTCCTTGAGGACCTTTGCCTTACCTCGGTGTGGAGGAATGTATTCAGGTGATTTATAGATAGGGTCGGACCCTTCAACATCAACATCCTCGGCCCCCATGTCAATGTCGCCCCCACCCATATTGATTTCTTCACTGTCTTCTTCAGGTTCCAGGTCAAATACCTTGCCCTTCTCTTATGCAATGGGCTTTTCCTTCTGTGGGTGCTTCCTAGGTGACGTGCATACCGGTTGTGTCACTTTCTGCTTATCTTTCTTTATTTTCGGACCTTCTTTAGTTAGTGCAGGCCTCGACTTGGGTGTCCTTGGTGATTTGAGTACCTTTGCAGATACTGCGACACTTGCAACCTCTAGGGCAGCTCCCTTAGCTACCATTGCTACCTCCGGGGCAGCTCCCTTAGTGGCCACTACCTCTCCAACACTTACGGTTTCTGCGGGCACCAACATGATACTAGACAACAACTCCTATGTTTCCTCTAGCAACTTATCAAACATTGAACTTGCTATCAAAGATTCAAATTACTCACAGTTCATACATGCCTGAGATCTCAACACCTCAATTCTGAAAATCCAAAGTGTTTTTTGCTGGTTAGCCACTTGTAATATATAGCCATTTTTGAATTCAAATCCGACTATTCCCCCCAAACTTCATTCATAAATGTTGGATTGGTAGTAGATTTTCAAATATCTTACCCTTACATTCTGACTCAAATGTTGCCCCCCACTCCATTTATCCATTTTCCCATTATCAAGTCATGAACAGTGACCATAATGGGCACTTTCCGACTTCCCTGCATGGTCCTTTCTTTAATAGTGGAGCTCCCCTCACGTTTTTGCTGACACTGTGACATTCCTTTGTTCCAGGCAGTTGCCCAATCGCATAACTCCACAACCCGGGTAATGTAGTTTATAGTCCTGCACCTCCTTTCAGTAGCCTAGAGTGCTAAGACTATGCTTCCACCATGTAGTCATCTAGCCGGATCGTCAATGTATGGATTCAATCAGATGCCATTTGACCTCCCTGGGAATGGATCTCCATTCAACTTTACCAGCTGAACTGCTCCACCATTGGTAATCTCCTTGATGACATAGGGCCCCATCCAATGCATCTGAAATTTTCTCGGGATTTTATCAAACTTTTTGTCATCTAATAGAACTAAATCATTTACCTTCAAGGTGCATAGTTTGATGTGTTGATCATGCCATAAATTCCTGTGCTCCTTTTGAACTTGTTGATGGAATCCAGCTATAAATATATCTTTATCAAGCTCTGTTAGTTGCACAAGTCTTTCCTACAAGGCTCTGCGATCCAACATTTCTATGAATGCAACTATGCATAGACTAGGTACAATTTACTCCATCGACATCACAACTTCCATGCCATAAACCAGTATGAACGACGTTTTTCTAGTGAACTTATTGTAAGTCATTCTATGAGCCCATAACACCATGGGCATTTGAACATACCAGTCATTTCTTTGACCATCGCAAACATTTGTTAGCATGCCCTCCAATATTTCATTAAAAGCTTCCACTGCCCCATTAGCCTGTAGATGATATGGCATGCTCTTCTAATGGTAAACTTGAAATTCCTCCGTCATCGTGCTAATCATCTCATTAATAAAATGCGTACCATGATCGCTCATTAAAATTTTTGGATAGCCAAATCTTGTCGGCACGTACTCAAAGATGAATTTGGTTGTTATTGTGCTCATACAATCCTTCACAGGCTGTGCCTCCGCCTATCTGGTTAAGTACTTAGTTGCGGTGATGATGTATCACGCACCTGTCTTCTTTCCTGGAAGCTGAATTGGTCCCACAAAGTCAATCGCCCACTTCTCGAAGAGCTGTAACGATATCTGTGGATTCATCAGAAACTCATCCATGTGTGAGGATCTTCCAATACTTTGGCATGCGTCGCATGCCATACAATACACTTTTGAATCCTTATACAAGGTCAGCCACCATAACCCAGCACGGAGAACCTTCTGCGTTGTTGCTTTTCCTTCATAATGACCTCCCACGGCTCCACCATGAACCTCAGTGAGGATGCTCTTATTTTCAAACTCTCGCACATAATGTCACAATATTTCATCTAATCCCATTTCGTACAAGTTCCCTGCAATGATAGAAAAGCCTGCCACTTTCACCACTAGTTCCTTCTTTTGTTGCCTTATATATCCTTCTGGGGCTGTACCTGTTGTCAGGAAGTGTATAATATCTTCAAAGTGGATGTCCCCAATGATCACTACAAAGAGATGTGTGTTAGGTAGTCCTTCAAATTAGTAGGCTCTTCGCCACTTTCAATGCACAAAAGATGATCAGGTCCTACTTTCAGTTGTCCTGGTTTCACAATGACTTCAAAATAATATTCTTAGAACAACAATGGCCACCTGCATATATTTCCCCCCAACACAAAATTTTTTACCAGGTATTTGAATGTAGAATGGTATGTATACATCTTAAAATGTCCACCCAACAGACAATGCCTAAACTTCTGGAGCACGTACACCATAGCTAATCCTTTGCACTCTATCGTGGAATAATTTTTCTTAGCTTTGGACAACTTCCTACTTGCGAATGCTATAGGGTGATGCAAGTCCCCTTCACGAGCCTGTGTCAGTACTTCTCCTAACGCAATACATGATGCATCCATGTGCACATGAAATTCCTTCCTCCACTCTGGGAAGACTAGGATTGGTGCAGTGACCATTTTCTCCTTTAGCACATCTAAGCTCTTCTGGAATTCTTCATTCCAACAGAATATAACATCCTTCTTTATCAATTTTTCCATCGACGTGGTGATTAGGGCATAGCTCTTGATGAATTTCCTATAGTATCTCGTATGCCCCAATGTTGTGCACAACTGTTTCACATTCCTTGGTGCCTCCAAATTGATTATGACCACGATCTTCGTAGGGTCTACCATCAAGCCTTTTCTACATACCACATGACCCAGCAAGATCCCATAAGGGACACAAAATAAACATTTCTTTAGATTGAGCACAATCTGGTACCTCCAACATGTATCTAGCATCAAGCGTAGACTTGCCACATGGCACTTTACCAATCCAAACATTGTCCAATCATCAAAGTATACCTCCAGAAATTTGTGAATGAAATCTTTGAACGTCGCAATGAATACACGAAAAAAGATCATCGGCATGTTTTTCAACCCAAAAGACATCACCGTATACTGGAAGCATCCTCATTCAGTCGCGAAGGCCATCTTACTTCTATCCTCTGGCGTGATCTTGATATTATGGTACCTAGAGAACCCATCAATGTACGAATATGCTTCTTGGCCGCTAACATTATCTAGGACCTCATCGGTGAACAGAGTTGGGAAGGGATCATGCATGCAGGCATCATTCAACTTCTTGATATCTATGCATATCCTTATTTCTTCTTTCTGCTTCTTTTCCTAAACCACTATTGGGCTCACCCAATCAAAATCTTCCATCGGTTCAATAATACCTACTGCGAGCATCTTGTCTAACTCTAAGCAAACCCTTTCTTTGTACTTTGAATTGAGGCAGTAAGGTCTTTGCTTCATAGTTTTCACGTCCGGTTTTAGGGTGATCTTCATGACACCCAGGTCCCCTATTATCCCTTTTATATATGAAAACTTTGTGGGAAACATATCTTGATATTCGTGGAGTAGTCTGGCGACCTTTTCTACTGTCGCGTCATCCCAGTAGTCCCCAATATTTGCAAACTTTGGCTCTACCTCCATGTCAATGTTCACCTGTCTAGTTTTGAGTGGCTTAGTTATGTTGGGATTCTCTAATTTTGGTCCTTCCACTTCATGGTGACCTTTAGTCTCTGGGATGTTAATATTCCTCAAGCCCTTGTCTTCTTCTTCGCTGTTACATTGTAGCACTCAATTGCATGGCTTAGTTGGGTAGTCCATTCAGGTTGAGTCAAATATAGAGGATCCTATGATGTCCTAAAGATTGTTGTCTGAATGTCCTACAAAGCTTCATCAATAGATTCAAATCCATCCTCAAAGCTAAACATCATCAAAAATCCTTGGCACAAAATATCCCATTCTTCGGTGCCATGGCAGAGTTCTGTCTCCAAGTACCAATTCATTGGTATAACATCCAAGGTATGAAAAAACAAATGGATCCACTCCGGTTGAGGCTTCCCTCCATACAATTTAGTCCATTTGGCCAAATGGTCGTGCATATCATTTCCTCCATCATACTTTTCTATTAATCACATCTTCGGAAGACCAAAGTGTACCCTCATCATTCTCCTATATTCACGCCAATCATCAAAACTACCTTTGTGCATACCCCACCATCTTGCGAGCGTAGCGCCCAATTGAATGACTGGAAGCAATGCTTCTCTGGTACTTCCCTTTCAAATGCATCCAAAAAGTTATCAACTTCAGTTAACCCATCATAGTGAGGCAAATGCCTTACCTTTGATGATACACAATCCAATGACTTAGTCATCATATTACAACGTAGTGTAGATACTTCATGCAGTTTATTCTGCCAGTGCTCCAGTTCTTTGTGTGAATCTGATGTGCAAGAGCTCTCATAGTCCCACAGAATACATCTGTCTGTTGTCAGATTCTCCCAATCCTGATCTCACGCCGTTATTTTGTAAATCTGGTCGAAATTGTCATCACTTTCATAATCATGGACTCGTTCAATATAGAGTGGTCCTTCTACAGGGTCCAGCGGCACCACTATGTGGAGAGATTTATTCTCAAATATCATCTTTCGCTTCTTTAGATTGATTACCCAATTCATATCAGTGGCTCAATCGATCCCAAGGAGCACAGGGTAGGAATTCCTATCATCCACAATCTTTATCAACTCAAAATAAACTAGTGTGCTCACGCCTTCGATATTAACTATTACCCCTTGAAACCTCCCCATTGGGATGATTTTCTGTTGATTCGCCATCCTTAACTGAATCAAAGACACTATAGCGCAAGTTTCCCCATTCTTTCCCATGTCTATTTCAGCAAAACATTCGCGTCAAACCCTAGGACTAAGATAACTTGGTCCATTTCGTATTCTCCTATCTGTGCAGTAAGTCTCATCTCACGTCTAGTTCTTGCCTTATGCTTACCAAGATTTCTAACTACGTGTGTCAGTTAGTAGTGTTTTCCTTGCCAGTGCACCTATTGATCAGATCCTACAATCCCTTCACAACCTTGCTATCATGGAGAAATTTCATGTAGGTGTCCAAGAATGTGGTAATCATGGATGGGCCCATTTCCTCAGCTGACTTCTCTTGACTCCTTGAGGTAGAGGCCTTAGTGAAACTTTTCTTCACTTCCATAAATGTTTCTTTTGTGCGTTCTAGATCAAACTCAATCTCCTTTTTTGGTGCTTTGCGGACCCACTCACGTTCTTCAGGCTACTTCCCCTTATCCTCACCAGTCATTGCTCCACTCCGCAACACAATATTTACCTTAGCATCTTCCTCGCAAGGCTTAGCCCTAATCATCTATAGGTTCTCAGTCAGTTGCTGAGGCTACGTCCCCTTCTCATGTATCTTAGCTAACAATATAGCGCAATCCTCCACTACATGGTCAAACTGAGTACAATAGCGGCATGACAGCCATGCCAGGTTTGGGCAATCTCGTACGTAGTGTCTTAGTCCTGCACAATTGTAAAAAATAACTTGCCTTCGACCTCTACCAGGTCCTCCTCCACCTCAGCCTCTTTTGTGCCTCTCATACTCGCCTCATGCTCCTCTAGTGCCTTGGTCCGGAGGCTGAATTTTTGCCTGCACCCTATATGCAGGTGTCCTATCCATCAATTCATAACTTTGGCAATTGCACTCATCATGACCCATGGATTGACAAAAGTTTCAAAAGAGTTATTGTGGTGTCTATATGAATTTCTGCAACAAATGGCAATTGTCTGTCACATGTTTCCCAGCTACCTGACAGATAGCACACCATAGCACAGTCCCTGTACTTGGCCTTGCTGTAGATTTTGGCCTCAAAGGCATTGGCCCCCCTGCTGCAACATAATTTGCAAAAACTAGACAGTGATATTTGTCATGCCCCTGGCTTTTGCACTTTAGGCACCACACTTCTTTGTATGCCTATGGTTGAGCTGTTCTATCTTTTTTTGTACTTTGCAATTTGAGGCAAAGGTTCTACAACTGCACATGAATCTACTAAGTCCCTAGATTAACATCTTCCATCAGTGTCTCGTGCAATATCATCACGATTTCCAGAGCTTCCGCTTACATCCCAATATTCTGTTGTGATAGTGCAACCCTTAGATGAGGCAGTAGAAAGGCCACAAACCATTCGTTGTGCTGCCCATCAATTAGATTCATGTTAGCCTCACAGATCATACACTTCAATCTCTGATCCAAATCCCAAAGCATCTCACCAAGCTTCATCATGATCTCTTTGAATCTCACAATTGACTGTGCCTCAGACTTCAGTATACTAAATTCCTTATTCAACGCAATACTTAATGTACCAAGTTAGTGCATGGTCCTGCAAAGTACTAACCAATGTCACTTTCTTCATTTGATCATCCATGATATGCTTAGTTTCCCATATAGCCTTCGCGACGAACCAAAATTGGTGCTGATCTTCATTTCCCATACCCTTGAACATAGGTGGCTTTACGAAGTTCACCATGTTGAATGGTGGTGGTGGTGGCGGTGGTGTGGGTGTATGAGGTATTCACGGGAACCCTTGCTTTATCAATTGAATAACACTCTATGGAAAAGCCTGTGTTGCTCCCTTGTCGTCACCCAAAGGAGGCTCAATCAGCGGGATATATTCAGGGCCTTTTCTTCATCCATCCCTAAAAGTCCTTCCACTTTGCGTAGCCCCAAACATCAAGGTAACTGCATAACCCTCTTTTCACACAAGAGCATCTTAATCCAAGTATTTAACAATTTCAAATACTTACCTTGCGGCCCTTTGAAGAAGTGGCGCTTTGCTTCAATGTAACTGACCGAAGTATCACCGCAAACTCTATCACAAACCCTCCTATGATATGGTCGAGCCAATGATCAACAACACACACTATCTTATCTTCAGAGGCTTCCAATTCTGCACTAACTTTGGGGTCCAGACAATTGGATCCTCAAGCCTCCACTGTAGGTTTTAACCCCGTATAGAAATTACCTGCATATGAATTCTAAAACACAGAAAATAAACAATGTGAGAGAATAACACATAAAACACATATACACAGTGATTTTCCCTTGGATCCCAAAACCAAGACTACCAACTTGATTTTTCATTATGTTCCTTTCAATGTTACAATACATATTTATACATGCTGAAGCATCCAATACCATGGATCGAAAACCATCGCGTCCAAAACCATGGACAAAAAACCATTGCGTCCAAAACCATATGCAAAAAACATGCACAAAACCATGGATAGGTCCGCCCAACCTAACATAGGGTCCAAAACCAAAATTTTCTGGGTACTTCCTCGGACTCCATAGAGTGGGGTTACCTATACCCCTCAAACCCCCTGTAACTCCCCTTGCTACGCAATCGACACAACAAAGGGGGGGCTCCGCTACCCCTCTAACCCCCTAGTTAACTACGTGGGCTAGTCGTGGAAGGAATATAACACAACCCAACATTCTCCCACTTGTTGTTTCCTTTCCACAGGGGGCCACAAGAGAGCTTAGTCATTTATCCAGCCCTGCAATGCCCATTGTTTCTCTACACCAAGAGAACTTCTCAGAGACCACAGATTTTGTCAATGCATCTGCAGTATTCTTCAAAGTGTCCACCTTTACCAGCAACACCTTTTTGTCTTCTATCATATCCCTCACAAAGTGATACTGAACATCAATGTACCTTGTCTTCGAATGATATGCAGGGTTCTTTGCCAAGAAAATTGCACTTTGGCTGTCATAATCTATCCTTATAGCTTCCTATACTAACCCCATACTTGAGCACAATCTCTGCAACCAAATTGCTTCCTTGCTTGCATCAGTGGCTGCCATGTATTTTGCCTCTGTAGTTGATAGTGGCACTACATATTGTTTCTTACTCATCTAACATACTGCACCTCCAAATAGGTTAAACACTTGTAGATATTCTCTGATCCAGATCTCCAGCCCAGTCTTCATCAAGAAATCCACGAATATGCAACACTCTATCCAATCCTGGTCTTCCTTGGTAGCACAAACCATAATCACTAGTGCCACACAAATACCTGAAAACTCGCTTCACTACTGTCCAGTGCTCCTTCCCTAGTTTTGACATAAACCTGCTCAATACTCCCACTACATGTGAAATGTCTAGTCTAGTACAGACCATCGTATACATCAGGCTACCGACTGCACTTGCATGTGGAACATGGGACATGTCCTCTTCCTCTTCTTATGTCTTGGGACACTATTCAGCAGATAAATCTACACCTACAGGAATAGGAACCTTCACCCATTTACTATCCTGCATATTAAATCTTTGCATTATTTTCTTGACATACTTCCTCTGGTTTAACCAGAGCTTCCTCTTTGTCTAATCTCTATTAATTTCCATGCCCAAAATATAGTTTACAGCACCAAGATCTTTCATGTCGAATTTGGAGGACAAATGGGTCTTCAAATCCTGGATAATTTCTTTGTCATTTACAACCAGCAACATATCATCCACATACAAGACTAGATAAATAATATGGTCACCAATTAATTTAAAATACACGCAGTGATCTGCTTTTCTTCTGGTGAAGTCAAGTCCTCGTATAAATG
Organism: Pinus taeda; assembly: GCA_000404065.3. Lineage (NCBI taxonomy): Eukaryota > Viridiplantae > Streptophyta > Pinopsida > Pinales > Pinaceae > Pinus > Pinus taeda. The sequence continues at coordinate 10,646 of APFE030098691.1, read as the reverse complement.
TATCAAATTTCTGATACCACATCTTTTGTGACTATTTAACCCATACAGAGACTTCTTTAACTTACATACCAGTTCTTTCTTACCTTCACTGCAAAGCCTTCAAGTTGCTTCATGTAGATCTCCTCTTCGAAATCCCCATGAAGAAATGTTGTCTTCACATCCATCTGTTCTACCTCAAAATCAAAAGCAACAACAATAGATGAAAGTAGTCTAATAGAAGTTACCTTGGCAACAGGAGAAGAAATATCACCAAAATCAATTCCGAGCACCTAGGAATAACCTTTTGCTACCAATTGAGCTTTGTATTTCTCCACCTTTCCTTCTGCATTTGTCTTCTTCTTGAACACCCATTTGTTGCCAATGGGTTTCCTTCTAGTTGGCAACTCCACCAGATCCCAAGCCTCATTTTTGTGCAAAGATGCCATTTCATCAACCATGGCCTCTTTCCAGAGTTTTCCATCCTTTGAATCTATTACTTCCTTCACAGTTCTAGGATCATCATTAGCAATAAATAAAGAAAAATTTGAAAAGAAAGCAGAGGGACCATACCTTTCAGGCTGCCTTCTTTCTCGAACTGTTCTTCTCACACCCAGAGTTTGTAGCTCTTCATCTTTTGATTCCTCCTCTACTATAGAGTTTGATTCTTCCTCCTTTAGCTCAAACTCTATCTTCTCAAGTCCTTTGGTTGGACTTCATGTTAATAACATCTTTCACCTCTCTAAACACCACATCTCGGTTGTACAAAACCTTCCTTGTTACTGGGTTCCAAAGCTTATAACCCTTTAAACCATCCTTATACCCAATAAAGATGCACTTTTCAAATTTACTATCCAACTTGGTTCTTTTCTCCCTTGGAACATGTACATATGCACCACATCCAAATACCCTTAGATGTGAAAGAGAAAGTTTCTTACCACTCCATACCTCTTGTGGAGTCTTATCCTCCAATGCTAATGAAGGTGATCTATTGACCAGGTAACATGTTGTCTCCATTGCCTCTACCCAGAATTCCTATCCTAACCCGGCACCTTCTAAGCATGCTTCTTCCCCTTTCCATCAACGTGTTCTTCATTCTTTCTGCAACTCCATTTTGCTTAGGTGTATATGGATAAAGATCAATGGATCTGTCCTCAACACCTTTATCATCTTCTCTGTCTGGTTTTCCACTAGAGCCTTCAATTCTTTAAACCAGTCAAAGACTTCAGATTTATTCTTGAAGAAATATATCCATGTATTCCTTGAGAAGTCATCTATAAATGATACATAGTACACAGACTTACCCAGTGATGGAACCTTCACAGGTCCAAACACATCACTGTGCACAAGTTCTAATATCTATTTTGCCCTCTTACCACTAGAGGGGAAACTCACCCGATTCTACTTCCCATATACATAATTTTCACAGAAATCAAAATCTAGAGAGTTATTTCTCATACCTTCTACTATACCTTTACCATGAAGTATTTGAAGGCCCTTCTCTCCAATATGTCCAATCCTTTGATGCCACAGCATGGTCTTCTCTCCAGAGACCACTAGATTTTCTGCTCCACTTTCAGAAACCATGGAACTGTTGCACCAATAAACAATAGTGCTACCTTACAGCTTGTACAAAGTTCCAATTCAAACTCCCCACATCAATACCAGTGCCCCCAAAACCATCTTGTAGGTATCCTTCTTGAACACTATTTTTACACTTGCATCATCTAGCTTGCTTACAGAAATTAGATTTATGGCTAATGCAGGAATATGCAACTTCAACTCTACTTTTCTGTGACCAACAATTCTAGCCTTCCTGTCATCCCCTAAGAAGACATTACCACCATCATCTTTCTCATACTCGCAGAACCACTCTCTATGGGGAGTGAAGTGAAAGGATGCACCTGAGTCAATCAACCATGCCTCATGATCTACATGTGTACTTGAAGATTCCAAGTACACATCCCCACCTTCATCTGAGGTGGTTTTCTCCTCTACAGAAGGATCATCATCAAATCCCTTTCCTTTATCAAGAGCTTTAGATTTACAGGCCCTTTTGTAGTGCCCTTCCATTCCCCATTTCCAGCACACTACCTTTACAGGTTTTCCTGGAGATTTAGATCTCCCTCAAGATTTAGATCTCCCACTCGATGACTTATTTTTGTTTCTGTTTTGGGACCGTCCTCATACAAACAAGGCATCACCATTCTGGCTCTCCATATTTTTCTGTCTCATCTCCTCTGTCAGCAAGGATGAGACTATTTCATCAAACTGCAAGGCAGTTGCATTGCTACCTATTACAATAACTAGATTATCCCACGACTTTGGTAGAGAACACAACAAATTGATGCACTTATCTTCATCTGAAATTTTAATATCAATAGATGTTAACTGACTTACCATAGTACTAAATGCGTTCAGATGCTCTGTCATCTAGTCTCCATCTTTCATCCTCAGGTTAAACAACTTTTTCTACAGGAACAATTTATTCACCAGAGACTTAGATTGGTACAAAGTCCTTAACTTGTCCCACAAAGCCTTCATCGTAGCTTCCCCTGATACATTCAGCAATACTAAATTTGACACACACAATCATATTGTGCTCTTTGCCTTACAATCCAACTTCTTCCATTCTTCATCAGACACTCTCATTGGTTTAGTACCTAGATCTACCGCGATCCATTGATCTTTATCCACCAACAGATCCTCCATCTTGAGTTTCGACAACTCAAAACTCTGACCATTAAATTTCTCGATCTCTATCTTTCCACTACTCACCATTTTCTTTCACTACTAGAATCGATCTCGTAGATCTCCCACTAAACAGGTCTACCACAGGCCCGAGAAAAACCCCTCAGCAACAAAGACGTCCCCTTGAAGCCAAAACAACTCTGATACCAAATGTAGGTTTTAACCTCATACAGAAATTACCTGCATACGAATTCTAAAACACAGAAAATAAACAATACGAGAGCATAACACATAAGACACATATACACAGAGATTGTCCCTTGGATCCTGAAACTAGGACTACTAGCTTGATTTTTCCTTATGTTCCTTTCAATGTTACAATACATATTTATACATGTCAATCATCCAATACCATGGACTGAAAACCATCGCATTCAAAACCATGGACCGAAAACCATCGCGTCCAAAACCATGTGCAAAAAACATGCACAAAACCATGGGTAGGTCTGCCCAACCTAACATAGGGTCCAAAACCAAAATTTTCTAAGGCGCTGCCCCAAACCCCATAGAGTGGGGTTACCTGTACCCCTCTAACCCCCTATAACTCCCCTCACTATGTAATCAGCACAACGAAGGGGGGGGACTCCGCCCCACCTCTAACCCCCTGGTTAACTACATGGGCTAGTCATGGAAATAATATAACACAACCCAACATCCACCTCCCTTGGCTGTCTGCCATCTTTGCGATCCACTCGTATAATTCAACCAGGAAGGAACAGAAGAAAATTTCATGTATTTTTTTTTATAGATATTTGTCCAACCATTGTTCTTTCATAAATCGCAGATTCCTGTTTTATTGTGTCACAAATTCATGGATCTTTCTATCCAACCAGTCTTCAATCTCCTTCTGAGTTGGATTCCAATGATGCGACATCACACATCTCATTATGCAGATCCCGATCCGAACAAAAATCCTATTTTCTGGCTTGATGGGCCTTGACCCAAGTTCATTGTTAAGTAGCTAAGAAAATCCCTACACTACTGGCCCTTTCGGCATCAATTCGTGGAGGGCAGACTAAAGTCTCACTCAAAGCAGTTTGGGGGGATGCAGGAACCAAGTTTCCACACCCTAAGATGGTTGTGATGTGAGTTATTTTCCCTAACCCTTCCTTCGCGCAGATCAATAAGCCCTGCTTGTCAGAGTACTTCTCTTATTCGTCCTTGAAGCCTCAGTGAAATTCTCATATCATCCTTTGCGGACCCCAAATAGATAGATTAGACACTTACACACCTCTATAATTACTCTTACTTTTGTATTTACTCAGATTCGCTTAAGTATCGGTTAACTTTAACATGCATTATGGTTATCTTCACGTAAACGTATATTCTTACTTATGTTCATATGACAAAGTAAAATACATAGATTTGCGCATCAATATAGCATTAATTGATAACCCCAGTATTCAATATAACATAATCGCAACATTCATAACAGAAGTAAACTAACACATGCACAGATAATTCCATAATAATTCTCTTTATTGATAATCTAGATTTCCAGTATAGACTTTAAATACCCTGCACACACAGCTGTAGGGGTCCACACACTTAGCTGTGGACTTCTACCCTAGGCCTCTACACACTCAGCTACACAGCCTCTTCCTACACTAAGACTCTTCGCTCTTAGCTCTCACAGACCCATAAACTTATTCATAACTCTACCAAAAACTTATGACTTAGCTGCCTTAGACTCTTCTAAGACTCCCTTTTTATACAATCCTATGGTCTACAGACCAAGGGAAGATCTCATAAAGCCAACATAGCTATCTAAACTAAGGGTAGAAACTCTTTTTGAATGCTTACATATTCACACTCTGCAGCCACAAAATGCAAAGACTTTACATTATTTACACAAAACTTGGGCCTTTATTCCCCCAACTTGGGCTTTTAACGCCAAAATTGATCCCAGGGGACCCGTTCGCAACAATAGGTTAATTATCTGACAACCTATTCCATGCTCATGTCTACTGATGATCTAGTAGGTGATGTATTGCATCATGTACTGGGAACACTGGTGCTTGATATTTCCCTTGGATCCTTTGATATGTACCCCTCCAGAGTGTTGTTCTTCCATATAATTAGAAACTCTGTGAAGCCATGGCTTCCTACATGTCATAATCAAAGCATCAGAGCAGAGTTCCTTTTCTTGTGTCAAGCTCGCTAAAAAATTAAACAAGGTTCCCAGAGTAGAGTTATTTTTCTTATGTCAAGCTCACTAAAAAAATGAAACAAGGTTCCTAGAGTAGAGTTACTTTTCTTGTGTCAATCTTTTTAAAAAATGAAACAAGGTGCCATGAGCATAGTTCTTTTCCTATTTCAATCTCATTAAAAATGAAACAAATCCCCTTCCAATATGAGTCTTTGATTAGATTTCATAGATTCCCAATCGATACTTTCATTCAATATGTAAATGGACCTTCATTCCATCCACCTTATAGTAACCAATAGTCTACTTAGGTGAATGAAATGAACCTTGGGGGGCATGTTCCTAGAATTGAGTCTTTATGCTGGGGTAATGAAAACATATTTCAAGCATAGTTTGTCTCCGTTTCTAGCTTGTGTAAAAGTGAAACCAATCTCAAGCATACTTTCTCATGTTTCAATCTTGTGTAAAAATGAAACGATTCTCATGATATTCTCATGATTTCCATTTTTATCATCCTAATTCTGCCAGATGAGCCTTCGTTTTATCATTCCATCATCACCATCCTCTTAGACAATCATATGTTTTCATTTTATTTTTACCCTTTTCTAGGGAACAACTATGGTGAGAGATCTTAGTAGCTAGAATCTTAACCTCTATGTGTTTTGAGCAGTTCCATCATGGCTAGAACCAGTTGCTACCCTTTATACCACTTATTCCTACAAGAGGAGTAATATTTCAACTCTTTTTAGACTCCCTAAACATGAAAATATTGTTGAGCACTTGTCTTTTCTAACTTGTTAAAGTAAATGAAAAGACATCTACTCAATATATGTTTAACCCTTTTCCGAAATTGGATAGACTATCTAAGAAAAATGAATAGCTTAGTCGAACATGGCCAATAGGTTCTTTTGAATATCGTTTTTTTCCTTTTCAAACTCAAGAGACTATCTATGAAAAGGAGCCTTTCGAGTTTTCTTTTTTGCCTCTTTTTCAACCTCTCTAAACATGAAAAAGGAGCTAAGTTAGACACTCATTAAAACATCAAACAGTGATGGAATCGTTGAAAATGACAGGACTGAGCCACTCCTTCTCAGGGTTCTTTAAACATACTCAGAGGGATTCATCTGAAGGGTGAACTTATAGATCAAGCATATGTTATCCTCCTCAACATTTTTAAAAAATAAAGAGGTATTGACCAGAAATGGTTAGGGAAATTGGGAAAATGGGATACTCCACCTATTAATGGTAGCAAGCCACTCTTGAACATGTTTCTCTTCTACTTCATCTTTGTGGCTATTGGGTTGGGAAATCTGCTTGTATTTTTGTTAATCACACCATTTCAGAGCCTCCATTTTTAGTTTTGGGTCAATGCTGCCAACTCCATTCAGTTTTGCTAATGTGTTCAAGAGAAGTCATTCAATTAATATATGCTACGATACTCTTAAGCCTTCATTCCATGTATGTCATTCTCAAACCTGTTCCACATCGAATTCATTGTATCTAAAATCATGATACCCATTTTGTATCGTTGATGGGGGATACATCAAGGCCCTCCTATGACGGGTTGCTTCTTGTCAACATCATCTTATTATCTAGGAAGTTGACTTAGAAATTCATTTTTCAATAACTTGGGTCTTGCATACATCAATGGCAATTTTCCTAGATCTTGGCAACAGGTTTTCATCATTGACCTTCGATCAACATATTTTATGTGGTGTTTGAATTCAACTCATTCATTCAAACCATATGGGTTGTATTGTTATGCCCTGAGATCCATTAACATCATCGGCGGTTTCTCTCCCATATGTTAACGACTTACATCATTGGCTGGTAATCAAATGGTATCTACCATGTTCTACTTTAGCTCCTTTATTCACATGGTTAGACTCATACATTGGATGATTGAGTGAATGAGATAGATGTTGGATCTATTCCCATCCATCTGGGTTGTGATTTCAGGATTAATGCAAGATTGCAAAGCACGATGGCCATGACCATACAATCATCCAATCATGAATCCACCATTTTTCATCAGTGGGCATGTGTTCTTGATCATTGTACATGAAATGTTAGCTTATGTGTTGTTCATGGGTGTGCCTCCCTCAGCAAAGATATCATGATAATGTATTGTAACAGATGATGATTCAACCATTTGTTCTTGATATAAATGTGTCACAAGGTAAAGCACTTCATTCATCAGTTGCCATTTCTGACTTTGTGCTTTAGTTGGCAATCCTTTGTAGGCCATTTTTTCGCATTTGGCCAATAGGACTACAAACTAGATAAATCAACATCCATGAACACCTTGTCATCATCCCTACACAAAGCCCTAAGCATGACTCTCATAAATCTCCAAGTTTTTGAGCTTAACTGCTTCATTTAAGTGCTTTTAAGGCGCAACACACCCTGGCCCTTTAGGGACCTGGGTTCAACAACAATTTTCTCAATTCTACACCTACTCTAATCAGCAACAGGTTTTCCTTTGTTGGGGGTACGCTGATTCTATAAATTCAGGAAAAATAAAAATAATCTCGAAGCTTCCTCTTCTCGAAGCTTCCAGGAGTTGTTACAACCATTTACCTTGGATAATAACTTCAAATCCTATCTCATCCTACCTTGGATATTTCACCTCTTATCCCTTGATCTCATCCTCCCATCAAGAGTGGATCTTAAGGATAGATTGATAAATGGATAAGAATTCCTAAACTACCATCCTCTCCTATATATTTATTGCCATACACAAGTTGGAGGTGGGATTTTGGAGGATGATCATATCCTTATATTGTTGCTTTGATCATAAGAGAGTTATCATTCCCATGCATTAGGGTGACCTTTAGGTGTGCATTGTGACAAGGAAGGAAAAATCAACTTGGGGAGATATCTAGAATATTACTTTCCACTTTTGGTTGTAAAAACTCTCCTTTCATATTAATACAATAAGTATATTGTTTTCCTATATGTGTTATGTTATGTTTACATTCTTATATTTCAATGCTATTCTAATCCATTGAATAAAGTCATTGGATAATGCTACATAGATGTCGTATATATTTGTCTTGTGTTTATTGTTTATACATGTTCTAATTATAGCAATATGAGCTACAGTTGGAGGTTATAAAATAAGAGGAGAGAAGAGCTTGCGATAGATCACAAGTATGCATACTTCCATTCTCCAATTTCTCTAAGAGAAACTTTATATTATTTGCTTTCTATTATTCTAGACTAGGCCACTGTGTCTAGGGAAGATACTTATATATGTAGTCATAGATTCCGTATAACACAACCCCTTGGAAATGATATATAAAGGAGAAGATTTGACATCATTTGGCACTCACTCACTCACAAGTTCAATATAAATAAATTAAGTTTCATTTGTAGCTCGGAAGCAAGAAGATAAGAAGAGTGAAGGTCTACAAAAAGTAAAAGAAGGAAGAAACTTGATTTGTGGCTCTATCTGTTGGGTCCCTATAATACTAGTGATTACCCCATTACTATTGTAGTTGTACCCCTTATTAATATTGTTGCGCCCCTATTGCCGCCATATTGTTATTACTATGCCCCATAGAATCCCTCTATTGTTATTTTTGTGGCTTTATATTATTATTGTTAGGTCGGTTGGGTTATATCGTGACTCCTTAGACTCCTATACATAGAAAGGAGGTTTTGTCATTTGAATCATTGAACAATTTTTCATTTATGTAATGTAAAGGAGGTTGCCCCCTCGAAGAGGCTGAATTCTAAGGCATTGATCTATCTGTTCTATCGTTTCTTGAGCTAGTTTCATAACATTTGGTATCAGAGCTTTGGATTCTAGGGTTTCGCTGCTCCAAACAGGTCATCGTGGCATTTTCGCTATAACTTTTTTTCTGAGATGTTTCAGAAGCTAAAAAAAAAACCATTTGAGAAGAAATCACGCTGAATCTCGGGTCCAAATTTCAGAGTTGTTCGCGCTATATTTGCGGAGATATGATCTGAGAAAGTTGGTCTTTTTGCAGACTCCTGAATTACATTCCAAACAGGTGACCTGGGAAAATCATCATAACTTTTTCTCTGAGCATTGGATTGAAATATCGTAAGAAGGTGCAGAAAGAGGACGGAATGTAGTTCCTTGTATATATTGTTTAGAGCCAAAAGACGAAACAGGGACTTGTGGCACATCGTACAAGTTCGCCTACTGAACTAGTCTATAATCAGGTCACTGTGGGAGATTTTGCATAACTCTTCCTTGGAAAATCCAATTTGGATCAAATTGGTGGCATTGGAAAGAGGACACAGAGGGCTACTATAGGTCACAATTTCAGAACTAGATGATCTAAAAGTACAGAGATACATCAGAGGCAATATCAAGCTCCTACAAAGTGAAAAAAGTGTGTAGATTCTTTTAAATTTTTGCTTAGGATTGGTTTGAAAATATATTTTGAAGGAATTCAAAGGACATAGTAGAGCATTATTATCGGTAACGGATGCCCCGAGGAAAGAAAATGCAAACACTGAGTAAGGAACCTGAAAGCCCGAGCATAACTCATGAAGAAGAGGAAGAAATGCTACATGATATATCAAAATTACAAGAACCAGTGCAATAAATGTCACGCTCACAAAAGCTAACAGAAGCTAAGATAAATGGCGTGAAATCTAAGATAAAGGGCATGGAAGCTAAGATGGATGATTGGAATATAGATTTGAAGACATATTTGAAGAGAGACATGGAAGATTTGAAGACAGATTTGAAGAGAGACATGGAAGATTCGAAGACAGATTTGACAAATTTTCTACAAGAAATACTTACTAATGGTGAAAAGGTTGTAAAGGAAACTCATGATGTGAACAAAAAAAATGTTAATCATGATTTCATAGACTCTAATGTGGGATCGAAGACCCACCATATTCCAAAAATCGATATGAGGAAGTTTGATGGCAAGGATCCTGCAGCATGGATATTACAGATGGAGCAATTTTTCGATCTCAATAATGTGCAAAACACACAAAAGGTACGTATTGCAACTTTATATTTGGAACCAAATCAGTTTGTATGGTATTAATGGCTTTTCTCTCGTAAACAAATTATCACTTGGGAAATTTTTACGGAAGAATTGACAACACATTATGAGGATACAAAAAGCAACAGTTTTTTAAGCCAATTGATAAGTCTCAAACAAAAGAGTTCAATAATGGAGCACATTGAGGAGTTCCAAAAATTGAACATAAAGGTAAAAAATATTCCAAAGGAGCATAGGATTGAATTGTTCATAGGGTCTTTAAAGGATAATATCCAACATGATGTTCGCCTTTGGGAACCTGATTCATTAGAGAAGGCCTTCAGGTTAGCAAGAAAAATGGAAAGCAAAATTATGGCAACCAAGAAGCATACCACTCACAACTATAAAGATGGAAGTGTTGTCCCTAGTCTTCCACAACCTATAAGGTTGACGCCACAACAATTGGAAGAAAAAAGAGCAAAAGGGCTTTGTTATAGTTGTGATAGCAAATACACTAAAGGTCATAAGTGTGTTGAGAAGAAATTATTCTACATAGATTGTGAAGAGGAAGAAGAAAAGGAGCAAGAAAGGTCAAAAGAAGAGGATATACTCCAAGAACAAAGCCTAGATAAAGAGGAAATGAATCCGACCATATCTTGTAATGCATTGGCTGGAATTACCACTCCTCAAACCATCAAGATAGAAGGACAAATCAAGAAGAAAAAGGTAATAGTGTTGATTGATTCAGGAAGTACCCACAATTTTATTGATTGTAAGTTAGCAAAAGAATTGAATTG
>APFE030098688.1:142807-162520 GCA_000404065.3 Pinus taeda | reverse complement strand
TGTTAATTTTTTGAACTTTGAACTTTGAAGAAATTCTTGAATCGACTTCGTAAATACTCGAATGCATGGACTCCGTAAGGTAGTGGTACCATAAATTGTGTTATTTCAAAGATTTGAATTCCATATTTTCACAAATTACATTGCCCTCAATAAATACTTATATGTATAGATAATTATCTTTAGGATTATATATGTGTTGGAGCGGTTCCTTTATGTTTTACTATAATCATGATATTGATAATATTTTGCTGAATTTTTTCATCAATTGTTCATAGAATATGAAAAATATTTCATTGTTAAAATGTGGAAAAAATTACATTTCTCCTGATTTCTTTTTTTATTGTTCATGACAAGATAGTCATGTTGTAGGAATGACGTATCCTACAGTCTATTTAAATTTGTGGATTTTTCTTTTGCCTCCCATTTTTACAAGGATGTAGATTTCATTTTCATGTTGATGGTTTTTGCATGTATATTATCTAGCCTCAAATGCTGGTAATGGAACAGAGCTTGAGAAGTAGTTGTGCACACAGGCTATATGAGAATATTGTTACAATACCACTTCCACCTAGTATTAGAAAAACTTTAATGGTCCGTGACATAAAGAAGAGTTATTTAATGGCAGGGTTGAAAGGGCAACCTCATGTCTTACTTCTAAGTCATTTATTTGTGTTTCCTAGCTGTAAGTCATCTGCAAGGAAAATTTTAAGGATGGAAAATTGTCTTGAAGTTTAAAAACATTGGCGAATCTCACTAAACCCTAATATGCAAACTATAAATGTTTATTGATGTATTTTTAAAATTATTCAAATTTATAATGATTTTATATATACTCTCTATATAAAGTTGGTAATTTTTAAGGTAAAATAATTTTATATTGTAAAATTTAGGCAAAACATTTTTATAAAAAAAGGAAATTGGTGGATATGTTTTTTGGAAAAATCATGGAAAATTAGCCTAGTTGTGAATATTAGTCCCTAAATTTTTCCATGGTCATCTATTTGATTTTGAGATTTATCAGATCAATTATTTCACTAATCCAATATGCATGGCTTGTATTTCTCACCCGATGTTAGTTACTTGACATGGTTGATATAACATTAAATTCTAGGCCACTTTTATTTTAAGTCAGAGATTTTATTGGTTAAAAAGATGTTCATATTTTGATTGGTTTACATGGAGCTTGATTTGAAAAAGTTTTGTAAATTCCACCCGGATGTTATTTTTTCATGGTGAGCTTTTTGCACAAGTGAGGTCAGATGAGTCCTAGAACATAGGTATACAACAAACACATATTTCGCCTTCGTTGTGTATTTGTTATTCTTTATATCATTGATGGATGGTTATTGATAATGTAAAATAGAGGATGGGAAGGTCCTTCCAATTCTTTTGACAAAACAAAATAAAATGGAGTGGTAGAATTGTGTTTTAAAGGGTGAGCAGTAATTGAAAGGTAGAACTTGAGAATGACAAGTTATCTAATATGGATCTAGAGACAACAAACCTTGCAAAAAAATGATGGTATTGACGAGTCTTCCCGGCAAATAAGATCTAACTGTTAGACCACTGCCTAAATTTCAATTATCTACAATGGCAATAATGACTCTAGCTTTATTTGTATGAATAGTGACTTTGGCCATTGTCTTGTTCATTTCGTATGAATGATTTTGGTTTTAAAACTCCAACTAGTTTGTTGTTAATCTAATTAAATATTTGATGACAAACTTATAGTTTTAAAATCCCTTTTCTAAATCTAATTTCTTGAGCAAATTTTTCATTTTACTTTAGGTACTCTAGATTTCTACTCTGTGACATATGCTATGATATAATTTCCTCGATAAATAGATAGAAGCATTGTACAACATATTCTAACAATATTTCCAAATACAAATTTTATTAATTAAGAACATCTTTTGGACTTCTTAGCTAAGTTATGATTGTATTTTAGTAGGAGATTTTGTGTACGTTTAGATTGTGTTGTCTATTTGGTTTATGTCAGGTAACAATGGTTAATAAGGAATGTGTTCATGAGAAGCATGTACACATCTTATTCTACTATCGACATAAAAATCCATGGTTTTCAGGCATGGCAACAAAAACACAAATGTTAGTGGGATATCCAAAATTCGTGTTTGATGAATTTAATACTAGCGATGATTTTGATTCCTTATTAGATAAAGAATGTCACAAGTAAAATTCAAATAAACAGAAGCAACTCAAGAATGAAGGTGAAGATATTTCTTTTTGTCCAAGTCAATTTTTTTTATTTGTTGGTTGATGTCATGTTTTGAGTGGAGACTTGTGAAATTCCAAATTGCATGTTGCTTTTTGTAAAAGAGGAAATATTATATAATTATATATATATATATATTATCATATGTCGTTCATGGTTTCCAGAGATTCGTGTTACATTTTCGCAAAAGTTTAGATATCATTCAGATATCTAAACACCAAACAACAACAACATTGATATTTTTCTTTCACTCAACCTATAACATATTGCATCTATTTTCATCAATGCTCTTCTTCCATATGTTAACCACTTATGACATATCCTTTGCAATATTTGGTGCATTTGCTAGTTATAAGTCATTTATAGTTTATAAATATCTTCAAAGTTTTACTTCTAATTTAGTATTCAACTGAACATATTGATTCTCTTATACATAACTATTTTTCCCTTCACCCACTTTTCATAACTTCCATAACCTTTAGGTAAGGACCTACAGCTTCGATGTTGCTTTTCTTGTTTAGTAAACTATTGACAAGAATTTAATTTATTGAAAGTTGTAGAATTTACAATTTATGAAGTTTCAATGTCTAATTTTTAAAAGTCTAATTCTTTAAAGGATTCTAGCTCAATGGAAGAGCACCTGCTTTTCAAGAAGGAGGTTGGTGGTTCGATTCCATCGTGTCGTGACATCCATATGGAATGGCAACAATAAACTTTTTTGTGATGGAGTCTCTTTTGACCATCACCAATGAGCTTTGTTTATATTTTTTGACCCTCACCAAAAATATGAAATGGTGATAGTTGACAAACGCCACCATATATACGCATCAATAGTGATGACCCTCAAAGATCCATAACCATAAATCGTTGTTTTTGATATCAAATGGTGATGGTCACTGTCCATCATTATAGTCATTATTCATGACAGACCTTGAATGTCACCACAATAGCTATCCTTCTCATAATGCAACTTTCGGCGACAGTCAACAAATGTCACCTTATATATGCACCAATAGTGACGACCCTGAAAGATACATCATAATAAATCATTATTGTTCATATGAAATGTTGATGGTCACTATTTTTCATTATAATCAATATTCCTGATGGATCTTGAATGTCACCATAAGACCTATAATTTTGGCGACACCACCTTTGGTGGAATTCAATTTTTGGTGGCCGAGGCTATGGTCCGTCACCATTTCCCATATGAAATGGTGACAGTCACTGCTCTTCATTATAAATCATTATTAGTGACAGAATTTGAATGTCACTACAACATATATACTTTTGGTGACATTCCATTTTTGGTGACGGAGGCTATGGCCCGTCACCATTTCTCATATGAAATGGTGATGGTTGTTATCCATCAGTATAAATCATTATTAGCGATGTAATTTGAATGTCACTACAACACCTATACTTTTGGCGATGCCACCTTTGGTGACGTTCAATTTTTGGTGACGAAGGCTATTTTGACTGTCACTAATGAGCTTATCGTGACATTTTTCACCCCTGACCAATGTCCTTTTTTGTTGTAGTGCTAGTGACTAATCTGAAGAAGTGCCTTGGTGTTGTTGTGCACAAAACTTATGGACAAGAACAAGAAAGTGAAAGAGAGTTGTAAAATTGGTTAGAACATAGATTTGTTACTGATCACTAGATCCTTAACTAATGATCCCAAAGTGTTAGTAGATAATCGTTCCTTCAAATAATGATCCTCATATGTCTCGAGTTATTTTTATTTTATTCCACCTTTCATGGTGTTGATCTGTAATGTGGAAAAAATTTTGTGATGAATGCTAACCAGCAACTTCATAGGGCTCAAATTGATGTCTTTCCATCCATCTTCTAATTTCTAGTCCTTAAGCTCTCTCACAATGGTATATGTATATTGATCGGATGGCCACCAACTTCACAGGGATCCAATTGATGTCCTTCTATCCAAATTCTAGTTTCTAGTCTTTAATATCTCTCTCAATGGTATATGTATATTGATGGACCTTTCTGGACTATCTATATAAGCAGCTGAGTTTTCACTAGATAGAAAACAAAGTTAGCAACCTAAAGTTTTCTATCACATTTTTAGTTTAAAATAAAGTCACATACAAAACACAAATAAATGCCATGGTGTGTTATGTTAAAAAATGGGTCCTGTCTATTATAGGTATTCATTAATATAAGAAAATATTGTCTCTGCCAAATGCCTTTCACATAGTTCTATGCATACTAGTCTCTTAAAATCAATATTGAACCATATTCATTCAATGCTTCAAAGGTTGACGATATAAGAGCATGCTTGGACATTAAGTCCTCATGTTGAAGTCTCTGATTAGATATTCATTTAATAAATATTTTAAGTATGAAGGCGATCATTTAAGTTTGACTAAAAAAATGTCACATGATTAATTTCTGCCACTGAACATATTTCTATCTTCACAAGATATCAACAATCTAACGTTGCTATTTAATATCTCAGAGGATTAGGAGGGTCGAATTGATCTAGGTGCTTCCTCAATGAAATTATTCAGATAATGACTATGTTGTAAAAAAGATACAGGAGTGTCTTGATGTGACAACAGATCTTAAGAGATGCCACAAATGATCAATGAGCCTCTATTTTTATTATTTTATGGATGGAATTATAATTCTTGAAATCTGATCAAAGAGATTGAGATACTTCAAGTAAAGGTTATCAAGTTTAAAATTTTCTTCAAAAAGTTCTGACATAGGCTTGCCCCTTTTATTGATTTTAACTTGTATTCTCTTAGAATTTAAGCAGCTCTAGATATAACTTAATCTTGCACATGGTTTCTTAGAGGGATGAATAGATATCTTCAACTATCATATTTGTTCTTAAATATACTCTTGAAAAATCTAAACGTAGGAAGCTCAGAATAGGTCTGAGGTCTGTCCTTTGGAGGCCCAAAATACTTAGAGCAGAATAGTACACACTGCCATAGGAAATTAATTCCTGATCACAGGGAACTTTCCAAGTTGCACAATTTTTCCTTAACAAAGAACTGATCTTCCTCCTTGGGAACTTGGAAATGTCCTTCCAGCAATACCCAAGTTTAGTGATAGCTTCTTATTTAGATAGATACATAGACAACAGCTAGCAAGAATTAATTTCCAACAAAAATCCCTGACACAAAATAAACTTATAGGAACCTAAGTGTTGCCTTAACAGAAATTTAATTGACTTTTCGTCAATTTATCCCACAAGTACATAGATTTCATCCTTCACTCCATTTCTAATTAATTTGAGAGATCTTATTGAATCCTTACTTTCATATTTGCAAGGGATAAATGCATGAAGACTGGTCAAAAACCATCTTTTAATGATTACTCCTTGCTTGAGTTTGTCCTTACCTATGCTCTGATACCATGTTAAGTTTGGTTAACATGTTCTTTGCATGGCATAATTACTTCGATTTTCCGCATTAGCCCAATTATCAATTCATTTACTATCATAATAGCATAATATCACATTGACAGTAACCAAAGAAAAAATATAAGAGATAGATGCAGAGGACAAGTCAAGATAAGAGTACATACAGATATGACTCAAGCCAAGGGAAAACCTGACGATGGGGAAACCCTTAGTCAATTATTCCATTATCAATATCAAATGTTAAACATAGAGAGAGTAAAATAATTTTCAGTTCAAAATGACTTTCCAATGATAATATCTCATGATACTGCACTTAGATGCATAGTTATACCATTTAAAGGTGCTATTCTGGAAAGAAAAATATTGATGATGAAATTCCTATGTTCTGGAGTCCTGGAGAGTGTTTGATGGAAAATGGTCGAATCCTTCTTCTATTTCTCATGAATCCTTTATTTATCTCCTTACCTTCTTAGGCAGATCTACACATCTATAAACTTCAATGGCCAGTGTAGGAATGATAACTAATGATGGTTCCTCCTTCACACAATGGCCTTCCTTCTAACACATTTCCTCTGAATAGCTACTAGAATGGGAAATGCAATTGTCCCCTGTCCAAGAAATTAAGTCGTGTGGCGTCCTATCAAACTTCCAAACCCTTTTCTAAGATTGACAAGGCCTACGTCTCTCCTGGAGCACACAACTGGGTTGCATCTTGTTGAAGGATAGAGATACCCAAACATAATGAGCCCAAAACGTTAAACAAATATCCTCTGAAGTGCGGCTTCCTCCATGCTATGACTTGACCTTGATGGAGACACAAAGATACCCATACAAATAGTCCTGAAAACCTTGCCGCTAATTATCTGAGGGAACTCGACCCTTATACGGAGAATAACACATAAACAAACCTTCTTCAGACCTGCAATTGTCCTACATGGAGAGACTCAACCCTAGAGTAGAAGATAACCCACAAATAATCCTTCCTTGGAGCTGTGGCTACCTTAGACATATTTTCCAGTGAGTTGTTGTGTCTAAAGTGAGGGATAAAGATCCTTTATATATATAGTTCCATGTGGTTGAAGAGACATGATTATTGGGGCTTATTGAGCCAACATATAGGAGGTTGACCTTGTTAATTTTACATAACTTCAAAATCACACTTCTCCTTAACCAAATTTCATGATCTTTAGGTTCATTTTGGTCATCTCAAAAAGAGGAATTCAATGCCACATTTATCTTACTCAAAGGAGTTCTCCAATGTGGGATTTGGCCCTAGTTGCCAATTTTAACATAGATGTCCTTGACAAGGACTACAAGAACGACATTTAAGTAACAACCTCCACTCACTCCAAAATACATGTAGATATTTTTTAAGAGCAATAGAGAGCTCAAATCACTATTGTACATAGTTCAAATCATATTATAGTTTCCTTTGTTTATTTTCTTTTAAGGGGTAGTTCTACCATTGTCTCTCTTTGAATTCCGTAAGTAGGGATCATATCTTTAATTTGTTATTCTTTAGGATTTTTAATTCTCTTCCCATTCATTTCATCAGTTGAACCATGTTGAGATGATTGAACAAAGTTCGGGTCCATTTGTTTCATATCAATTTTATTACCTTGGATCCACCCCTTATGTGGATTAACATGCGAGTGTGATTAACTTTCGAAATGCAAGCCGTCTGTAACCTGCAAATTTTCCGCTAACACCAATATAACAAAGTTTGATGTTTTGTTACAACCATTTAATATTTTAGCTTCAACCGGTTCATCAACAACTTCATACTTATGCACAGTTAGGCTCACTTTAGTAGTCTTCGCAATCTAATTCTTCCTACTTACAAGTCTAGCCCCATTTGGTTCTTCATCAACAACGTCTGAATTCAGCAAGGTTTCACTCTCTCTATCATTGGTAGTGTTTCCAATTCCAATCTATCCATCTGAAGGTTTGGTTTCCTTTTGATCTTCAACAACTTCAAATTTCTGCAAAGTTAATCCATTCATATCACTTCTTCCAAAAGAATTTTTTGAATCACTTCTTGTGATTTAATTACCATCCTTGGTAGATTCATTAATAGACTAGTCTTTTGGATTGTTTGAAATTTATTGTTTGAGGTTAAAAGGTCTTTCACTAGACTTTTACGGTAAATATTTTTCAGAATCTTCCTTTCCCAATGATCCCCCGATAGTTTCTTTCCATCCATGTTCTTATTTGCAGTTGTGTTCATGTCTTCACATACCCATTTCTCTTTTTCTGGTCCAAATTAAAGCGAGATGTTCAACAAACTTGATTTGGATAACTTTCAAATTATAAACTAGCATAGCTCTTTCTCCACCCTAACTTGGGGTATTTTGGGTGGGTAAGAGGTATCTTCTCAATTCAACCTTTGGTGGAGTTGCTTCATGACAAAATGATGGCATGGGAGATGCTTTAAATGTCAAACTTTTCCTAAGCATTTTTACCTCAGCTTCTTGCAACTCCTTTGGTTTAACTTGCCATTAGTTTTTCTTCACTTCATTTGCATTCAATGTTTCCTTTAATTTGTGAAAAACACTTTATTCTTCTCAACTCTCTCATTACATCTAAAGATGAAAACAACTCCAAAAGGAGCACTGCCATATTATCGCTTAAAATCTCTGATTGATTTTGCACTTCTAGTTGAGGAAAAAGTGGAATGATAATCTTCCTCCTAGTTGGAATGAGCATATTCCTCTAGCGTTGTATCCACTTTCTCGGGAGGATTCACATTCTAGTCATGTAGATGGGTATTTTCAAAGAGAAAAGGTTTGCGGGCAGCTTGTGTATCTAGTTCATTGACATATTTCCCATTTTATAAACTGAAGAAGATGGGATATAGGGAAAAAAACATCCTTATTGGAAGTGTTCACATTATATTCTCAATTCACACCATCGAAATCATAATCTATTTATAATATGTCGCCAATTGGCTAGAATTTTGTAAAAGAACTTGATTTGTCATTTCTTAAAAAACTCAAACAACATTGCAATGATTTACTTCACTTGGGTAGATCCAAATAAACCTTACTATCACTATAGATTTTATCAATTGGGTAAATTGATATAATATGCTTAGTTATTGTAATTTGATGATGTGGTCTAGAAATCAAATCGTAGATTGTAGGGAGTCTTGACTCTCTCAAAAGTAGAATTCACATGGTTACATGCAATGAAAATGGAGGGGTTTTGAATGCTCAATTATAGATAGGTAGGATTAACAAAAACTGAGAACACAACATATTGAGATATGTTGGCATAACCATCCTTACACTTCTTTTAAATATTCTTGAGATGGATTAACATTAGTTCTGTTGATTAGTTTGTAGATTAGAAGGAAAACTGCCAAATGTTTAGTCGAGCATGAAAGGAAGATTGAAGAACTTACTAGTGAGTATTAATTGAAGAAAAATGAATGCCACAAGGCCTTAATGCCCCTTAATGACCCTAATCATCAAAATGAAAACCTGAGGGTTGAACTCGATAACATATCATTTCATGTTGAATGTCTAGGTAGAACAAATTGATCTTTTTTTCTTATTACTAATAATTCAACGAATTGGAATTATCTGATGCAAAAATTTTCATGTTACAAATCAAGCTATAGAATGATAAGCCTCTCAATTTAGGGAGCTTCAAGGCACATACCAAATACATACTTTTTTTTGGGCTTCATCAGTTGAAGACTTGAAAGATAAAATTCAGATAACTTTGGTATTGAATAATACTAACACTAAAATTTAAGTTCAATCTTCTTCCTATACTGCACCTCGTCAGATATTGCATGAATAATATTGTTGAATACTTGGTAGAAAATATTAAAGAGATATTATGATAACATATCGAAATAGGCACATAAATGTGTTAATGCTATCCCCACATTGTTTTGGTGACATCCCTTGGCTTGTATGGGCCTAACCCAGGTTCAGAGGTGATTTAGCCAAGAAAATCCTAGTACCACTGGACCTTTCAGAAACAATCCGTGGAGCGCGGACTAAGGTCTCACCTGAAGTAGTATAGGAGGGTGCTAGAACCAGGTTCTCACCCTAGGGTTGTCTGATGAGCTTCTAGAGGTCCGCGGTTTGACCCTGCATGCATGTTGCTACGTGCACTTACTATCTCTTCACAACCTATGGTGTTGATTTTGTGTAGCCCTACTTGGGATGTAACCCATATAATACCCAAGTTTCCTGTTATTTAGTCTGTTATTACCCAATTACTTAACTTGTTTATATAAGACTAATGATTATTACAACATATTCAACAATCATATCAGTGTGCGCAATAAATAAAACAGTAATGAACATAAAGAAGGTAATGCACATCAGATACACAAACATAGGAATTAACTTCTCTTTATTATTCTTCAATCCAGATTACAGACTCGACACCAGCCTACGCACTCAGCTGTAGGGGTCCATGCACTTAGCTTCGGAATCTACTAGGCCTCTATGCACTCAGCTGTAGAGCCTATTCCTACTACTACATCCCAATACACTTAGACTCCTACTCTAGGCTCGAACCATTCATACTCCTTTCTCTAATTCTTCATTATCTTTACAACTTAGAGCCTCACTCTATTTATACAATCCCATTGTCTGCGGACCATGGGTAGGCCAACATGACTTTA
This sequence comes from Pinus taeda, assembly GCA_000404065.3. Lineage (NCBI taxonomy): Eukaryota > Viridiplantae > Streptophyta > Pinopsida > Pinales > Pinaceae > Pinus > Pinus taeda. The sequence goes on along the minus strand of APFE030098688.1, from coordinate 152,248 downwards.
CATTACATTACATTACTTTAGGGAGGACAACCCTATGACTCAACCTATACTTCGCGCTCTGTGCCCACAATTCCTGGAGTCTTACAAAACCTTTGACCAAAACTTGGACTTTGAACCCCAAAACATGTTGTGGGGGGATTCCATGCCCAATAGGACCCCAACATAATCATCATGACTCATCCCGAGTCACTCTGATGGTGCAACGACCTTGGCGCAAAGCCCCTCCAACTAGTCTCGTATTGCTCAGGGGTTCACGGTGCACTATTCTGTGGTTTTCTGGACATGCTGCATTCTTGCTTCTGAGTCATCTGCATGTAAATCATGTCCTCACCTTGGTACCGGCATCTGGTGCATGTGTTTATAGTCCCATGCCCTTGTTTGGCACCTCGCGTCGTGAAGACTGTGCTTCGGTTGGTTAGTCAGAGAGGTGTCCCACCCATGTAGGGTTTCAAGCGGCTATCATTTACTTTGCCTGGAAAGGGTTCTCCATTTAGTTTAACTAGCTGGACCATGCCTAGGTCTGTGACCTCCTTTACCACATATGGTCCCAGCCAGTGCATTCTGAATTTTCCCAAGAAAAATTTCAAACTTACTGTCATGCAGTAGCACTAAGTCATTTAACTTGATATGGTGGTCGTGTCAAACCTTTTCACAATGTTTTTGTACTTGCTGATGAACGCCAGCCAGAAACTGTTCTTCTTCGAGTTCTTCTAATTACACGAGCCTTTCTTCCAGAGCTTCACAGTCTGTCATGCCTGTGAGCACTGCTATTCGCAGACTAGGTATGATGTATTCCATCGGCATGAAAACTTTCGTGCCATAGACTAACCGAAAAGGTGTATGTCCCATCAATTTCTTGCACATTGCCCTGTATGCCCATAAGATGGTAGGTACATGCAGGTCCTAGTGATTTCGTTGTGCATTACATACTTTGGTCAGCGCAATCTCCAGTACTTTATTGAATGCCTCTACTGTCCCATTGGCCTGTGGGTGGTACGGTGTATTTTTCTAATGATACACCTGGAACTCTTATGTGAGGGTGGTGATGGTTTCATTCAGGAAATGTGTTTCGTGATCACGCATTAAGATTTTCGGACAGCCAAATTGTGTCAACACGTTTTTGAACAAAAAAATTGTAGCCATAGTGACTGTGCAGTCCTTGACCCACTGCACTTCTGCCCATCATGTCAGGTAGTCTATCCCAGTGATGAGGTAGCGTGCACCCGTCTTACCCTGAGGTTTGATCAGACCCACAAAGTCGATTGCCCATTTTCCAAACGGTTGCAGTGTCATTTGGGGAGTTAGTGGCATCTCGTCCCTTCATGATGGTTTTCCAGTCCTTTGACATTTATCACAGGCCTTTCAATGTGCCTTCGAATCCTGGTGCAGGGTTGGCCACCATAACCCTCTGCGAAGAATATTCTGTGCAGTTGAGTGTTTTGCATAGTTTCCTCCTGCAGTGCCCCCATGTGCTTCTGTGAGGATCTGACCTCGTTCAAATTCACGTATGTATCTTCATAATATCTCATCGTTGCCCATCTTGTAGAGGTGCCCCACGATGATAGAAATGTCTGCCACGCACACCAAAAATTAATTCTTATGTTGGATTGAGTATTCCTTTAGTGTAGTCCCTATTGTTAGAAAATGGACTATATCTTCGAAGTGTCCGTCCACGATGTGCATTGTAAATCGCTCTGCAACAGGTATTCCCTCCTCCAAATTTGTTGGTTCCTCGCCCGTCTCAATTTGTGACAAGTGACCCGGCCCTACGTTTAAGAGTCCTGGCTTAACTGTGACCTCAAAATAATATTCTTGAAATAGTAAATCCATATGCATATTCACCCCTCCCGACACAGGCTTGTTTACCAGGTATTTCAACGCAGAATGGTAGGTATACATCTTGAAATGTCCTCCAAGTAAATAGTGTCAGTATTTTTGGAGCACGTACACCATTGCGAACCCCTCACGCTCGGTGGTAGAGTATTTATTTTCTTCTTTGGACAATCTTCAACTCACAAATGTGATCAAGTGATCCACACCCTCCACGCCCTCTCGTGTGAGTACATCTCCCAACACGATTTACAATGCATCAAATTGTACATGAAATTCCACATCCCATTTCGGGAAGACCAGGATTGGAGCAGAAGCCAATTTCCCCTTCAGGACATCCAAAGTTTTCATGCAATCGTCATTCCAGAAATATGTAACATATTTTTTTAATAGCTTTTCCATCGGTGTAGTTATTTGGGCATAAATTTTGATGAACTTCCTATAGTATCCAGTGTGTCCCAAGGTAGTGCGTAGTTGTTTAACACTTCGCAGTTCTTCCAAATTTAGGATAACGAAAATCTTCCCAGGGTCCACCATTAGTCCTCGTTTGCAGACCACATGTCCCAGAAGGTTTCCAAAAGGAATGAGGAATGTGCACTTCCTAAGGTTCAGCACAATCTCGTGCCGGTGGCAAGTATCTAGCATCAAGCATAAGCTCGCTACATGGTGCTTAACTAATCCAAAGATAGTCAAATCATCTAGATAAACCTCCAAGAACTTGTGGATGTATTCTTTGAATGCGGTCACCACAATGCGTGAAAATATAGCTGGTGGGTTCTTCAGTCGAAATGGCATAACGATGTATTGAAAGTATCCCCATTCTGTTGCGAAGGTCATTTTGCTCCTATCTTCCAGTACGATCTTGATCTGATGGTACCCTGAGAATCCATCCATGAATGAGTATGCTTCCTGACTGCCAAAATTCTCTAGTACTTCATCTATGAAATGGTGTTGGGAATGGATCGTCTACACAAGCATCATTGAGCTTCTTGAGGTCTACGCATATTCTTATTTCTCCCTTTTGTTTTTTCTCCTGTACTACCATAGGTCTAACCTAGTTGGATTCTTCCACGAGTTCAATGATTCTGGCTATTAGCATTTTTTCTAATTCATCACGGACCTTTTCTTCATACTTTAGATTCAAGTGGTAAGGCCACCACTTAACTGGCTTCGCGTTGGGTTTCAGGGTGATCTTCATCATCCCTAAATCGCCAATGATCCCTATTAAGTACATAATTTTGGTTGGGAACAATTGTCATTATTTTAGGATAACTCAATGACCTTATTGACCACGGCATCATCCCAACAGTCCCTAAGCGTTGCGTACTTTGGCTCTGCCTCTGTTCTAATGTTGACCTGCTTTGTCTTTAGTGGCGCAGTGATGTCAGGGTCTTCAAGTGATGGTCCATGAATCTCGCGACAACCTTCTATTTTTCAAATGCTAATGTTTCATGGGTCCTCATCATCCTCCTCAATATTTACGTTATAACACTCTAGTGTGCTGCTTAACTGTGTCACCCATTCTGGCTAAAGTACTCCCATTGGTTCCTGTGGTATTTTGAATATAGCGGCCTTTACTACTTGTAGCACATTGTCAATAGTACCGACCAACAATCTTCGAATGTGAAGGTTAACAAAAATCCTTCGCGCTTGACATCCCATTCGCCTGTACCATGGAAGAGCTCCATCTCAGTATACCAATTCATGGGTATGACATCTAGGGTATGGTAGAATAAATGTGCCCATTCAGTTTGTGGATCTTCCCCGTAGACGTTGGTCCATTTTGTGAGGTTTGTGCATGGATTGTCTCGTCCATCATATTTTTCTACTAGCCATATTTTTGTTTTCCCAAATTGGAGGCGCATCATTCTTCTGCAGCTGCGCAAGTCCTCAAAACTTCCTTTATGTGTACCCCACCATATTGCGGGCATCGCACACAGTGCACATTTCAGAGCATCAAATCTCTACTCTTCTGGTATTGCGCTTTCAAATTTTCTCACAAATTCATCCACCATTATTAATCCATCATATGTCGATAGCTCCCTTACTTCATGTTGCCATGCAATGCAATGATCTAATCATCATGTTGCAATTCAGCATTGTTACTTCGTGCAGCCAATTCTTTAATCGTTCGACTTCCTCATCTAAATCTGAAGTGCAAGAGCTTTTGCACTCCCATGAAATCCTTCCATATGTAGTCGGATTCACCCAATCCTGTTCTCACACAATTATCTTGTAAATGCAATCAAGATCGTCATTACTATCATCGTCGCGCACTAGTTCAGTGTATCACGCTCCTTTGACTGGATCTAGAGGTACTACTACGCGTAGTGACTTTTTCTCAAATATCATTTTGCGCTTCTTCAGATTTATGACTCCATTCATATCGGTGGCCCAGTCTATTCCTAGTAGCGCGGGATAGGGATTATTGTCATCGACAATCTATATCACTTCAAAATCCGCCTATGCGCTTGCACCTTCAATATCAACTATTACCCCTTGCAATCTTCCCGTGGGAAAAATCTTCTGTTGGTTCACCATTCATAACTGAATAGCGTACCATTGTAGCACGGGTCTGCCCATGCATTCCCATGTTAGCTTTGGTAGTACATTCACATCCGAACCCAGATCCAGGATTACCTGATCCATTTCATACTCGCTTATTTGCACAATCAACCTCATTTCCCTTCCTATGCGCAATGCATTCTTTCCAAGTTTCTAGACCACGTGCGGTTCTCCTGACCCCGCGCACCTAGTGATAAGTTCCTCTATTCCTTTGACTGCCTTGCTATCGTGCAACAATTTCATGCATGTCTCAAGAAAGGTAGTGAGCATTTAAGGATCCATCCTTGGTTCTAGTTGATCCTTACTACCTAAAGTGGAGGAATCTGTGAAGCTCTTCTTAGATTCCATAAATGCCTCCTTCGCACGTTCTAAATCAAACTCAAGTTCCTTTATAGGAGCCTTGCGAACCCACGCACTTTATTTTGGCTGCTTCCCTCTATCATCACCCATGGTGATATCGCTCCTGAGCATCATTTTTACATTTGGGTCTTCTTCACGTGGCTCAGACCTCCTTATACATAAATTCTGAGTCGGAGGGGGCTGGAGTACCCCCTTTTCACACATCCTCGCTATCAGTGAAGGGTAGTCTTCTGCCTCATGATCGAACTTAGTACCAACATGATGTCATTGTTGGGTTTGTACAATCGCAAGCATAGTTCCCTGGCCCTCCGCAATTGTAACAAATTAGTTGTCTGTGACCCCTTCCTGGTCCCATCCTGCCTCGACCTCGATTGCACCCCTGAAATCCAATGTGCACCATCCCTACATTTGGTTCAAGGGCTTGCATTTTGGTCTACACCTTGTAGGATGGAGTCCGATCCATCATTAGTTTGTAGCTTCAGTAAGTACATTCATCATGGCCTACCGACCTGCAGAAATTAAAAAACAATTGCTAGGATGTCTACCTATACTTCTACAACATATGACAATTGTCCGTAGTGTGTTTGCCCCCTATCTGGCATATCACAAACTATAGTACATATGTCGTGCTCAGCCATTCTTGTGCCTCTGATCTTAATGGCATCGGCCGTCCTCCTGCCAAGTAGTTCACGAATACTGAACAATAGTCCTTGTCATGCCCTTGGACTTTACATTTTATGCACCATACTTCCTCGTGCACCTCCGACCGAGGTCTCCTGTCTTATTTCAAACTTTTCATTTCCAGACACTGATTATGTAGCTGCACGTGGATTTTTTGGACTCCCAACCCAGGGTCTTGTATATATGTCTCATGTAATCACATTGCCATCTCCAATGCTTCAGCCTGGATGGAAAGTTTTTTCTGTGACAGTGCCATCCATAAGTGTGGCGTAAGTGATGCCACAAACCATGCGTGATGTTGTGCATCTGTTAACGTCATATTGGCTTTGTGGATTGTAATCTTTAGCCTTTGGTCTAGATCCTAGGGGGTCTCGCCCGAGAGAATCAAGATCTCCTTAAACCCGATGATCGATTGTGTTTCTGATTCTGGCCTGCTAAATACCTTGTTTAGAACGGCCTGGATCTCTGCAATTCTTGCATTTGGGTGGTCATTAGAATGCTTGATATACCATGTTAATGCGTGATCCTACAGCATGCTCGCCAACATAGCCTTTTTGATATTATCATCCACAATGCATTGTGCATCCCATAATGCTCTTACCACAAACCAGAATTGGTCCAGATCTTCATTCCCTACTCCTCTGAATACCGATAGTTTGATCGCACTCGCCATACTGAGCTACAGTGGTGGCAGAGGTGGGGTAGGTCGAGATGGAGGTGAGGAGGGTGAGATGGGTGGTGGTGTGGGTGGAAGTGATAAACGCGGAATACGTTTCCTTATCATACTGATCAAACTTCTTAGAGAAGCTTTCCCGAGCTCTTCCTCACCTTCTCGCGAGGGTGAAATTAAGGGACTGGTTTCCAACTCTTCACTACTTCCGCTTATGTATATCTTCCCACTTCGCATAGTCCCAAACATTAATTTATTCACATAACCCGCTTTTCACACAGTAGCATCTTAATCCAAGTGTTCAAAGATTTAATATACTTACATCACGGTGTTTCTCTGCCTCACTGTAGCTGACGGTCATGTCTACTACGAACTAAGTGATAAATCCTCCTATTATTCGGTCAAGAAAATGGTCCACAGCTCGCATGATCTTATCTCCTGACGCTTCTAGTCTGCACACTAATTCCGGAATCCACACTATTGGTTTGTCGAGCCTACACCTTCCCTAGTTGTCTGCTAACTTCACAATCCACTCATACAAATCAAGAGGAAAGGATGCAAAGGAAAATTTCATGGATTTCTATATAGAGCTAGTGCTCCAACCACTGTTCCTTAGTTACTTGCGGAATTTTGTTTTCCTACGCCGCGAACTCGTGAATCTTCAATTTCTTTCTTTGTTGGATTCTAGTGTCACGACATCAGACATCCCTTATGCAGATTTTGATCCCAGCAACAGAGCTAGTTGTTGGCTTGTATGGGCCTAACCTAGGTTCAGAGGTGATTTAGCCAAGGAAATCCCAGTACTATTGGTCCTTTTAGCAACATTCCGCGGAGCGGAGACTAAGGTCTCACCCGAAGTAGTATGGGAGGGTGCTAGAGCTAGGTTTCTGCACCCTGGGGATGTCTGATGAGCTTCTAGAGGTCCACGGTTTGACCCTGTGCGCACATCGCTATGCACACTTTCTATCTCTTCACAGCCTATGGTGCTAGTTTCGCACAGCCCTACATGGGGTGTAACCTGTATAATACCCAAGTTCCTTGTTATTTAGTTTGTTATCACCCAATTACTTAACTTGTTTATGCAATACTAACGATTATTACAACATATTCAACAATCATATCAGTGTGCATGATAAATAAAACAATAATGAACATAATGAAGGCAATGCACAATAGATACACCGATATAGGAATCAACTTCTCTTAATTATTCTTCGATTTAGATTATAAACTCGACACCGCCCTCTGCACTCAGCTGCGGACTCTACTAGGCCTTTGTGCACTTAGCTGAAGAGCTTCTTCCTACTACTACGACCCAATACACTTAGAATCCTACTCTAGGCTCGAACCATTTGTACTCTTTTCTCTAATTCTTCATTATCTTTACAACTTAGAGCCCCACTCTATTTATACAATCCCATGGTACACGGACCATGGGTAGGCCAACATGACTTTACATTACATTACATTACTTTAGGGCAGGCAACCCTATGACTCAACCTATACTTCGTGCTCCATGCCCGTAATTCATGGAGTCTTACAATACCTTTGACCAAAACTTGGGCTTTGAGCCCCAAAAAAACTGTGGGGGGATTCCATGCCCAAAAAAATCTTCGTGCAATCTCTAGGTAAGTGTGATAAATATTCTTCTTTGAGAAATCATTTCTAACATTTTATTAATTTTTATGAAGCCGTTAAGTTCTGCAGTGTGAATATCTCAAGAAGAAGTTGAACAAAGAGGCAATGTAAAGGAAAAATCTTTAAAATAAAGTGTTGAATATTACATGAAACTTACTCATTAAATCCTTTTAATGCATTACAGAAGGATTAGTAGGTTAGGTAATGTGATATTCTTGTCTTTTTCAGGAAACATCAGAGCATTGTGTAGATGATGTTCATTGAGTGATGGAGAAATATCAGTGGGAGATTCTATAGTGGCAGAATTTGATATAGATAGAGACAATGAACTGAGCATCATGTTAATGGTTCTTAAAAGAAAGTGTTCAAATTTTATCATGTTTTTAGTATTTACTAATCAAGAAAATTAATGTATGATGTACATAATAATATCTTTTGGATCTCAAATTTATTATTAATAAGTCCACAAATTCATTGATTAGATCTATTTCCATGGGTAGCAGTAATTGTTCCCAATACTGAACCAGTTTTCATGTCAGTTTCGGATGGGTATATTGTGTGTATCTTTGCGTATGGGAAAACTGGAACTAGGAAGACATTTACCATCGAGGGAACACATGATGATAAGGGAGTAAACTATCGAACATTGGAGGAGATTTTTCATGTAGCTAATGAAATAGATGCATTATTTAAATGCAATATCTCAGTAAGCATATTGGAAGTTTACAATGAGAAGGTTCATGATTTACGTGCATCCCCAACTCAACGAGGGCATACACTTAAAAAGTAACTTCTGCCTTTCTTGGCGTTTAAGTTCATTTCTAGTTTCCTGAATAAACATGAGATAGATTTGATACATATATTTTTCTATTCTATGAAACAATTTTAATATATTTAATTGTGAATGACTCGATGGTCTGTCGTTAGGCTTGAAGTAAAGAAAGGTAGCAGAAGGTGTACATCATGTTGCGGGCCTTGTTGAAGCACAAGGATGCTCCATCAGCTGCATGGTCGATGGAATTGATTCTAAGTATGTCCAAGTTGAGATCGACGAAGGAGAGGTCAAGATCGATGAAGGAGAGCTTGAGATTTCCAAAGAATGAAGGAAGAATTCTCAATTGGTAATTGAAATGAAAGCCTTTCATTATTTTTATTGTTGGTTATTTTGTCATTTGTTCATGGTTTTTAAGGTTTAATTAAATTGAAAACTAGAAGAAGGTGCTTTGTGAATTCTCTTTTAGAACCATGGGGATTTTGAGACATTTAGGAGCCTGTGATTTTCATTTAGGGGCTAATGTTGTGATGATTCAACCCCTATCTGCAAGCCTCATCTTGTCTTAGATATGCTAGTCATAGCTAATTAATTTCTAGACCTTGCTCTTACACCATGTTGAAAATTGACCCCGGTATTTTCACTTGGTGAGCATGCTTATTTCATGATGGGAATCCTTCCAACGAAAACCACTTTCTAAGTTATTTATGCTAAGTTAAAGTTTGGAGACTTTTCCATGTTTCTAGAAGTCACAATATCTCACTGATAGGACTTTGCTAGCCAACATGTACCACACCAGGAACCAAAACAACTTTTTAAGCTAATAATGGAACTAGAATAAATGTTTTATACAATATAACAAGTATAGTAGATCAAAACTACCCAATAATCGAACCTATGAAACAAAGTTGTGTAATTAAAAGTA
>APFE030098688.1:120907-132525 GCA_000404065.3 Pinus taeda | reverse complement strand
GTAAATAACATCTATTATTATTTCTTTTATATAATTTAAGGTATGATAACTAACTCCCATTAAATTATCAATTTGACATTTTGACTGGGCTACTTTAGTCAAAATTAGCCGTTGGTTAAGATAGCCGTTGGAGGCTCTGCTCAGACTATTTAGCATGCAAAGCTGGATTTGTTTCTTCAACTTGTCTTGACGATGAACCACACTGGTTGGTTTGAAATGCGTCGACAAATGTCTCTCTTTATGTGATTTACATAGAAGTTCTACTTACAACTATTATGGATCACAGAAGCTTCAATTCAACAAGCAAATAATTTACTCAATTTTATATTCAATTACTTAATCTATTTATCATTTTATTTTTGATCATTCTATAATAGATTTTTTGACTTTTAAGTTCTCTCTGTGACATATTGTAGTAGTTGTAAATAATTTAATCACTATTATCCATCATAGTCTTACTCTCCAATACTGGGCCTTTTATAATAACATTGGATGTGGGTTTGAATAATTACTATGAATATTTTCAAAATATCGAATGTTTTTATGAGGTTAATTAAAAGTTGTAAGAAGACCTTCTAGGACTTTTGTCCACGCGTTTCGAACCAACTAGTGTAGTTTATCATCAGGACAAGTTGAAGAAACAGATCCAGCCTAGCATGTTAAATAGTCTGAGCAGAGATTCCCACTGCTAATTTAACGATTAAATTTGACTTAAAAAACTTAGATCAAAATTAATTTAATATTGTTAATATTATAATTAAAAATTGTTAATTCTCTTTTATGTTTTAAAAATAGTTGGTCAAAGAATGTATTTTATAAATTTTATTTTATCAGTTTTGTAATTTTATTTTATCAGTTTTATAGTTTTTTAAAGAGGGCATATGTTTAAATAGAAAAAAAAGTTGAATTCGTGAATCAGCATAATTTCTTTTGCTTTCTTTGGATAGTTATAAATTGCCTCTTCTTTCTATTCATATATATTATTTTTTTATTTTTTTAATAGTTTTATACTATTTATTTTGTTAATTTTTGAGATTTTTTATATCTATAATGATGTTTATAGCAATTTTACAGTCATTATGATGTTGTATTATTCATTTTATATCATATTTGGTATGACTTTTTAATAGTAATAAGATGATTGTAGTAAATTATATAAGATATTCAATGTTATCTTTATAGCTTAAATGGTATAAATACCAATTTAAATTTTTTAAGAAAATATCCATTTTACTCTGATAAAAAAATAACCAGATTTGGTTTTCACAATTTTCATGTATATACTTGTTTTACATGGCAATTTGTAGTTAAGGTTAAAGAATGCGATTGGAGTCAAGATCATGATAATTTAAGATGTCTTGATAATTTAAGATGTCAAATTTTACAGTTTGAACACTTTTATGCCATTGGAAATTATAACCATCTGAAAACTACAAAATTTGAGTAAACTTGACACCATAAGAATTCTAGGTCAGGTTTTAAGAGTTGGTTTTGAATTTAGTAATTAAATGAAATTCCTCATCTAGCCAAAAAAAAAGATTGACCCATTTCTACACTAAAAATATATATTAGATATTACTAATATAAATATATATTTTAAGTCTGTAGTTTTAATTTTTTACTTAAAATTTTTGAAAGGTACTTTTCTTTGCGGCCGTCCGGTGTGCAAACATTGTTCACCTGACCAATGAAAAAGTCTCATTTTTGTCCTCCTTTATCAAATAATACGAAAAATAAAAAACTAATGCGTAGAACTGCCTACTTGGGAAGGCGCAAGTTGGGATTCACCCATAGCCGGCCCCTGTCCAGTAGGATACCCACTAAGCAAGGAGCATGCTTCATTACCCTCTAGTTCACTATTTCAAATCCCATATTTACATACTCCAGGACGTCGTCTACGTGTAGGTATTTTTGGAAGGGGAGTATGATTATGCAGACCCGCTTCTCATCTGTAATGTTGTAGATATCGTCGTGCATGTAGTGGAATGCATAGATCACGGTCATTGGTTTCGCAGTTACTTAGATTCACATATGCATCGAAATCGATGACTATATGATGGTTTTGTGAACGGTTGGGCTTCACTCTGTAATTTCAAATCTAGTTCTGGGGTAATGCCACTTAATGGGAATAGCGGTAGACGCCCCCAAAGCCTTTCCTGTAGCTTGTGCAAATGGAGCTCCTCTTCCTCTTCAATGCAAGGGATGCATAGATGAGTGTTTTTGAAGCTAATCTTGGCAAGGAGGAGGGGAAGGTCATCCTTCCCTTAGGTATGTTGCACCATGGCTCCAGAACGCACAACCTCCGACGGTCAAGTCATCCAGATGAGACCTGATGGCTTTGGTAGATTTGGAAACTAAGGGGGCAAATATGTTCCCAAGACTTTAATGCACGCTTTGTCTGAGTAGGAGTCTGCATTCAACATGATCATCAAAGATCAATGTTTCTAGGTGCCCTTAATTTGTGCCTTTTTTTCTTGCTTTTTTGCCTGTCTTTTTGTAAGCACTCGTTCGAGTCCCTTAAAATCCCTGCTTACTTACCTTATCTGTGAAAAAAGAGCGCAATTTCGTGTTTAAACTTGGAAAATATTAACTGAATTAAGATGTTTTTCTTTTTTCATTTTAAAATTAACGTTCTCCTCCCTTTAACCATTCTTATTTTTGTTCTTTTCGAGTGAGGCCAAGGTGACAAATGCTACCTTAGAATGTGCCAATCTTGTCCTTCACCAAATTGGAATAATATTTCTAATTAACAAGGCTTAAGAACGATTCGTCTTGACAAACAACAGTTATACAAGACTTGTAGCTGACCCAAGCACTTGAAAAAAAATCATAAGACCAAACCTGATGCCAACCACTAGCGAAACCCACTTGTATAGAAAATCTCAATATGAATGGCTAAACATGTCATTGAGTTGGAAAGAATAGTATCACCTCATCTTCACATTTTCTTTTTGAAATTGTGATGGTTGAACACATAAAGCACTATATTCAACAACGAATATTTTGTTTATTCCAGTTCTGTTACTGGCTTTTAAGTTTGTTGTATTATTGGGAAAAGGCGAACATTTTTTTTCGTAAACAGGGTTGTCAACTTTGTTGTTTCCAGACTCTACTCTTGTTAAAAAAAAATTCCCTCAATCTATTTTATGATTTGTTTGATCTTTAGCTCTGTCCAGGCTGACGTTTGTAAAGAAAACCATCCATGGAGTTGAACTCTAAGTATAATTCGTTTGTTCTGCTAATTACTTTTAATGCATAGTATACGTTAGTAAAATCCTTAAAAAGCTATTGTCCATCCTTGATCCCCTTGCTCTGATCTAAACTTGCTTGAAATTAGTCTTGTGTTTTCTTAAATGCATGATTTTATGTGTACTTGGTTTGTCATAAGCACTTATTTACATTCTAACTTAGAATGTCTCGTGCATTCCTGCATCAAACAGTCCATCCGTTTAAGTCTAGCATAAACATAATTTTCTATCTACATTACCCTCTAGCTTGTTTCTAGTAGTGATCGAATTTGCAGGGTGGACTAAGAATTCCTTTGAATGCTTCATCATAACATAGAAACTCAATATGATAGATTAAAATCAACAGTATTCTTTATATAAAAAGAAAATAAAATTGTGACACTTCTTAGGGATTATACACTACAAAAATTGATTAACTACACCTTTTGCTTGAACGAATTAGAAAACGTTTGAACCCATTAAAGAAAATAAAATTGTGACACTTCTTAGGGATTATACACTACAAAAATTGATTAACTACACCTTTTGCTTGAACGAATTAGAAAACATTTGAACCCATTTGTTATGATTTCACTAGGTGAACTTATGCTTAGATGATCATATAAGACTCAATGTAATATTTTGGGTAGAGTAATGAATGGCCTACAAGTCAAGTCCTATATGACATAATGCCCTATATTAGTGTTTTTACTCTCTATTATGTCCTTTTTATTGCGTCCCTACTACTATATCCTACACAAATTTCGTAGCCATATAAGGTATTTGACTTAATGTGAGCAATGTTATTTGACTTAATGTAAGCAATGTTGGTTTACAAGTGTCATATTGTTAGCATTGATGTTGAATATTGCAAAATAATAAAGAAAAACTAATATTTTTCTTAATTACAAGTTGTTGACTAATCCAGACAATAAAATACAGAGATAACCATATACACAAAGATGCAGCGGAAATAATGCATCATTTCATTAATGGAAAATATCGAAATATGCTTACAACCAGAAATGGAAATAAACCAGCTAGGGTGATGGTAGCTTATCTCTGAGAAGAGATGTGGCGGCTACATGCCTCTGAACTGAAATGTGTTACAATGAGGCTCGAAGGCCTATTTATTGTTGAGAAACAATGGAAAACCATTCACATTCCAAAACCTAACCCTAGAACATGAAACGCCAAATTGTGGGCCCCGTTTTGGGTAAATTGGTACATCAATTTCTCGGGATCGTAACTTTGGCATACGATCTCCATTTGACGCGTATGATAGCTCGTTAGAAAGATCTATCCGAGAACTACCACTTTAGGAAGGGCAACATCAGTCTATGGACCAATGTTGCCCCCAAATTTCCCAAAAAACGTTGTTTAGGGCCTCAAAACGACTCTGGAAGTTCAGTGCCCGAAAAAACTGCTAAAAATAGTAAATTGTGCTACAATTACAAAAACTGAAAAACTGAAAGAGACAGTTGTAGCGGTCCAAATGGGATAGGTGGGTGGCCACCAACATCCACCTGGATCATTCCTCCCCCCTTAGGAAGCAATGGTCCCTATTGCATTGAGTTCCTCCCTGAGATGAGGAAGCTTCTGCTAAGTTGGGTCGCTGGTGAGCTGTTCTGCAATCTCTGATGCATCCAGAAATGGTGGGAAGCATGGTCGACGACGGTCCACATTGAATACTCGGTGCAAGCAAAAGAATGGAGAAATGTTTTGCTTCAAAGCATTGTTGCCCATAGCCTTGGTATTGGTGTAAGGACCATGTCGGAGTGGTCGGAGCTTCTGATGGGTTCTTGTAAGGCATTCTTTCTGCAAATGTAACCAAACTTTGTTGCCCACCTGAAACTTATGTGGTACCCCTGTGGGTGAGGAGAAGTTGTTCCTATGTTCTGTCATGACCGTATCTCTTTGCTACTGCTGCTGCATGGAGGAACCCTTTACGGGGGTCATAGATGTAGCAATGATCTTCCCCTTACTTTGGGAGCGAACCAGACAGAAAATAAATTTCGTAGTCTATGATATGAGCTTGCTGCCTTTCTTAGCAGTGATCAAAGAGGTGGCAGTAGATGAGGCTACCTCTGGAATCTTGTATAATGAATTATTCAAAGAAATAATGATAGCATGAGGCCTTGACTCATACACAGCATGACGCCTCCACAAGTATGGCTGGCCTAATAGTACATCACAAACATCCAGAGGTGTAACATCACACAGTACCTCGTCTGTGAATGTTCTGCAAAACTTGATTTGGAACACTTTCAGATTCTACACTAGCATATCTCTTTCTCCACCCTAACTTGGGGTATTTTTGGTGGGTAAGAGGTATCTTCTTCATCTCAACATTTGGTGGAGTTGCTTCATGATAGAATGATGGCATGGCAGATGCTTTGGTTTAACTTGCAATTGGTTTTTCTCCAATTCATTTGCATTCAATTTTTCCTCTAATTTTGTGAAAAAAATTCATGTTTCACTCTCTCATTACATCTAATGTTGAAAACAACTCCAGAAGGAGAACTTCCAGACTTTCCCTTAGAATATTTGACTGGTTTTTCACTTGCAGTTGAGGAAAAAGTGGAATGAGCATCTTCCTCCTTGTTGGAATGAGAATCTTCCTCTAGCTATGTATTCATTTTCTTGGGAGGATTCACGTTCTTGTCATGTATACGCGTATTTTCAGAGAGAAAAGGATTGCAGGCAACTTGTGTATCCAGTTCACTCATATCTTTTCCATTTTAGGAACTAAAGAAGATGGGGTATATGAACCAAAACATCCTTATTGCAACTGTTCACATTATATTCTAGATTTGCACTATTGAAATAAAAATCTATTTATAAGATATCTCCAATTGGCTAGAATTTTTTAAAAGAACTTGATTTCTCATTTCTTGAAAATCTCAAACAATGGTGAAATGATTTCCTTTTCTTGTGTAGATCCAACTGAACCTTACTACCATTATAGATTTTACCATTTGGGTAAATTGATCTGATATGCTCAGTTATTGTAATGTGATGATGCAGTCCAAAAATAAGATCGTAGACGGTAGGAAGTTTTGACTCTCTCAAAAGTAGTATTTCATGTGGCTACACGCAATGCAAATGAAGGATTTTTTAATGCTCAATTCTAGATAGCTAGGATTGACGAAAACTAGGAGCACAACATCAGAGCCATCCTTGTACTTATTCCAAATACTCTTGAGATGGATTAACATTATTTTTGTTGATTGGTTTGTAGATTAAAAGGAAAACTCCCAAATGTATAGTGAAGTATGAAAGGAACATTGAAGAGATTACTAGGGAGTATGAATTGAACAAAAATGAATGCCACGAGGTCTGAATGTCCCTCAATGAACCTAATATTTAAAATGAAAACCTAAGGAGTGAACTCGATAACATGTCATTTCATGTTGAATGTTTAGGTGGAACAAATTGATCTTTTTTTCTTATTATTGATAAGCCAACGAATTGGAATTATCTGATGCAAAAATTTCGTTATTACAGATCAAGATATAGAAGGCCAAACTTCTCAATCAAGGGATCTTCAAGACGCATACCAAAGGAATAATTTTTTTTGGGCTTCATTAGTATAAGACTTGAAGGCTAAAATTCAGATAACTTTGGTATTGAGTAATACTAGCATACGAATTTAAGTTGAGTCTTCTTCCTGTACTGCACCTCAGCAAATATTCTATGAATAATCTTGTCAAATATATGTTAGGAAATACTAAGGAGAGATTATGATAACCTTTCGAAAGAGGCACATAAATGTGCCAGTGCTATCCATGACATTGGTAGGATGACATATGTTGTGTAATCTCTCGGTAAATTATAAATATTATGTTTCTTAGAAAATCATTCCTATCATTTTATTAATTTTTATGAAGTTGTTAAGTTCTGTATTGTGAAGGCCTCAAGAATAATTTCAACAAAGAGACAATGTAAAGGAAAAGGCTTTAGAATAAAGTGTTAAATCTTGTAGGCAAGTTTCTGATTGCATTTTTTTTATGTATTACACAAGGATTAGCAAGTTAAATAACATGATTTTCGAGCCTTTTTCAGGGAACATCAGAGCACTTTATAGACGTTGTCCTTTGAGTGATGGGGAAATATTAGTCGGGGCTTATGCAGTGACATAATTTGATACAAATAGATATAATGAACTAAGTATCATGTTAATGGTTCTTCAAAGAAAGTGTTCAAATTTGATCGTGTTTTTAGTATTTACTAATCAAGAAAATCAAGGTAAGATGTACATAATAATATCTTTTGGATCTGAAATTTATTATTAATAAGTACAAAAATTCATTCATTACAGCGACTTCCATCGACACTAGTTGTTTTTTCTAATATTGCAGTAGTTGTCGTGCGAATTTTGGATGGGCATAATGTGTGTATCTTTTCATATAAGAAAACTTGAATTGGGAAGACATTTACCATGGAGGAAGCATATGGCAATAGGGGAGTAAACTCTCGAACATTGGAGGAGCTCTTTCATGTAGCTAATGAGAGAAATGGATTATTTAAATACGATATATCAGTAAGCATTTTGGAAGTTTAGAATGAGAAGATTCATGATCTACTTGCATCCCCAACTCAGCCAGGGCATCCTGTTAAAAATTAACTTCTTTTTTTCTTGGCATCTAAGTTCATTTCTAGTTTCCACATCAAATATGAGATATATTTGATACATATATTGTTCTATTCTACGAAGTAGTTTTAATATATTGAATTGAGAATGACTCTGTGGTATGTTGTTAGGCTTCAAGTAAAACAAGGTAGCAGAAGGTTTCCATCGTGTTCGATGTGTTGTTGAAGTACAAGTACACACTATGAATGAGGTTTGGGATGTTTTCTAAACTGGAAGCAATGCAAGGGCCACCAGTGGCTCTACCAATTCGAATGAAAATAGTAGTCAGTCTCACTAGTGTGCATTCTCTCATCAATGCTCACTTCATACTATTACATAAAATGGATAAATCAGGATAAATTCAATGATGAACATATAATAAACTTTCCCCTATGCTACAAATTATTGGGAAGTTTTGTTTAATAAAAAATATTGGCCAAATGGAGCCCAAAAGTACCAATTTGTAAAATAGTTGATAACCTACATGAAGAAATTATCAAAATTTATCTTATATTTTATGTGAGAGAAAGTACTTATTTGAATATTTTAAGACCCACTTGAAGAAAATTACAGTATTTTAATTTTTCCTTTGAGAATTACTTGATCATATGACAATATCAATTAATGAGGTAGTTCTGATTTGTTTGTCTTATTTTCTCTAGTGACGATTTATTGAATGTTTATGATTTCAATGATACCATGCACTATTTACTTTGCGTGATGGTAAAGGGAGAAAAAATAATCAGTGGGTAATGTACCAGGAGCAATTTGTGGCTTGTCAATCACTTAAAAAGTGAGAGAATAGAAAAAGCATATGTTCAATGGGAGTTCCTTATGGAAGCTCAGTCTACCAGAAAATATCTTTCTATTCTTGGTGATGTTATATCTACATTAGCAACCAAAAAAAACCACATACCCTATAGGTTTGTTGCATTGCAACTATCTGAAGGGTTCAAAAAGGTTTCAGTATTATTCATTTGTCACTTCCTTTTGCATATGCTGTCTCTTTTTGAAATCAAATTTATTAATGACATCACTATTTTTTTGGTGATTTTAGGAATTCTAAGCTTGCAAATTTTCTCCAAGGTTCATTAGGTGCCATTCCAAAACCTTTTCACTTCATGTGATTTTCCTTTAAGTTCATTGAACTTTTCCACCAGAGTTAGGGGCATAGAACTAGGTCTACCATGGAAGCAATTTGATTCCTTTGAGCTTTTGAAGTATAAACAAATGGTACTTTCAAATATATTGATTTTACATTTCTAGTTACCATACAATTAGAATGATTTTGCATGCATATTTTCAATGGGTATTGTTATTAAATTTAGAACATTCCTTGTACGTTACGCTGGTTAGGGTATTCTTGAAAGTGTGAATGATTTTGTGTAGTTTGAGAAGGCCAAACAAGAAGGAAAGGTAAAGGATGACATGATGGAGAAGATGGACAAGAGCATGCGGAACTTGGATGTGAAACTTAAGGGATGAAATTACAATGCTCGAGAACTAATCAAAGAGGTTGAAACATTTCAAGTAAAGGTGGTTGAAATTCTCTTAAAAAAGGTTTGACATGGGCTTGTCCCTTTTATTGCTTTTAACTCACATATTCTTAGAATTTAAGTAGCCCTGGATATAATCTTCAAGATATGGTAATGATTATTTTCATTTTTTATTTAACTTTCCTTTTAAGTGCTAAAGATTTCATTTGTTTGGTTCAGTGTACTAAGGTAATATTTTTCCTAATATTAGTAGTCATGCAGGTAAAGGATCTTTAGGCACAACTTGAGGCCAAAGTGAAAGGGAAACAATTACAGACATGAAAACAACTAGAAGAACAACTTTCAATCAAACTCAAAGAGTAAAGACAAGAAGCAGAGAAGGAGATATTGTAATATCTATAAAAACTAAAAGGAAAAGAACATATGTGTTGAAATCTTCAAGAGAAGGTAATGTTCAAACTTTATGTTCACTTTTCAGATTAACTTTACATTTGAGTTCAATGCACTAGAGTCTCATCTACTAGGGATATTTTTCTGTTATGTTGTATAATCTTAAGGCTTTGGATAATTTTACATGTCATTCAGGTAAAGGATCTCGAAGCACAGATAGAGGCCAAAGTGAAAGAGCAACAATCACTACCAGACAAAGTGTTTGAGAAACCGCCACCAGTCCATCAGTTAGGGACCTTCATAACTTGCAACATATGAATTTAGAGAATGTAAAATGTTGGATAACAACCTAACTTACCCAAATTGGATGACAATTCAAATGCTTCATCCCTCTTCATTCTTTTCATTCTCCTTGCACTATAAGGAGAGGACTTAAGACTTTAAATAGAATCAGATCTTATCATTCATTCTCCTAATCAATAGGAATTCTCATCAAATAGAGGAGGCTAAAAGACGATTTTCTATTTTTCCTACAAATGAGGTAATCAAAACAATTCTCAATATCTCTCTGGAAATTTCAATCAAGTACATAATGCAAGGTCCAATAAAGCACTCATTCATCGAGCTACAAAGACAGGACATATCGCTAGACCACGAGGCAGAGATCAAGAACTCTATCAATGGGGTTACCCCAAAGGCATTGCCTTTGGAAGACAGTGATGATTTCCCCCTCATATCAATCGAAAAAATAGAGATAACCGAAATGGATAACCAAAATGGAGTCTGGATCTGGTATCCCGAGTGCAGTTTTCAATATGGCAACAACTGTAATTTCTGCAGGAATTATGCCACTACCTGCAACAATGAAAGTTATGGGTTTGCCATTATGCTTTGTAGTGATAATATTGATGGGTTTTCTCTCAGAAATAAGCATTGAGTTACTGGTTGAGTTTTCTGTTTGCTTGAAGGCTTCTAATTATAGTGAAACTGACGAATCTATTTGTGGGCACTCTGTGAGGGTTTTATCAAAGATTTGTATTATTGTAAGCAATGTAGGGATTATGACTGTTTATTTAATTATCATGGAAGATGTGATGTCTGGATCCTCACATCACCAGGGGATTTATGATCCTTGCATCACCAGGAGCTACAAAATTATATTTTTATATCATTTCAATCTTGAAAATTTCAAGATGCAGAGTAGATTTGAGCTTCAGCTAATAGATATACATAGAACTTATAAATTTTTGCTGCATGCTTCCTCATTCTTCTCAATAGTTCCAATGACATCCATAATGATAGCAAGGGACATGGATATGCAAGATTTATGCACTACTACACAAGGGGTTGTTTAAGAAAATAAATTAAGATGAAATTAATATTTCGTGAAAGATTTAATTAAATTAATTTGTATCTAAGATCATGTATGAGACTTTTCACTCTTTTCATTTTTATACTAAAATTAGTTGAAAGATATGAAAAATGGAGGTTTTCATATATAGACATGGAAGGGAGGAGCGTAAGTTGGGCTAAAGGAGCTATTCAGTTTGCTAAATGAGGTTTTCATATAGACATGAGTGTTCAAATGGGTTAAAAGAACTATTCATTTTGCTACAATCAATCAAACCAAGTGGTAATGGTGTTAATGAAGCCATTTGAAGCTTTTTGGGGACCCTTTTTTGCATTTCTTTATTGATAAAATCTGATGCAGAGAGCAATATGAAATTTCATTGTTGTGGCAAGATATTAACAATGTGTGCTAATACTAGTTACTTTTCTTTGTAGGACTAGATTAAATTGTTTGTAGATTATTGTGTATTATTAGCTTGTTGTGTGGGTCATGCTACAAGGGTGTGAAATTTAGCTAACTCG
>APFE030098688.1:92861-120223 GCA_000404065.3 Pinus taeda | reverse complement strand
TTTCCTCAAATTATACACTCCAAAAAAGAAAGTGGCACCTTGAATGATTTTACCCCTTCTGGGTGCATGATAAATCTAAAATTATATAAGTCAACAAATTACGTAATCAATAATTAAACACTAAAGATATCAAAAAAAAATTGGCACCTTCAAGGATTTTACCTGTTGGGTGCATGATAGATCCATAATTACATAAGTCAACAAATTACTTAATCAATAATTAAACACTAAAGATATCAATGCTCTTGGATGATCTCTAAATATAGACTAGTAAGATAAACAAGCTTATTATTTTAACCACATGGTGAATTGGTAGCTACCAGTCCTAATCTATGGGAGACCAAGGATCAATCCTCGTAGCTGCCACTATAACACCAAGAATACATCCACCGACGTGCAAGTCAATATACACACCAAGAATACATCCAACTACCTACAAGTCAATATACTAAAATAATCAAATTTATTATAAAACACACTAAGATAATCAAATTTATTATAAAACATGTGCTTGATTCCGATTTAATTATCAATCATGACATTTGATGTCAAAGTGACTGTCACTGATCCCAATCCATCCTGGTTGCGAAAGGGCTTGTTATTGCCAAAATAGGGACTCTTTCGCAAGAATGGAAATATTGGTTATCTTCCGATGCCCTGTGAAGAATGGATGCAAATTTGTCGGTCCACTTCTTCCTAGGATTTTTGGTTCATTTGGAGTCGTCCAGGGAAAGTATTGTGGAAACATGGGTTATAGAATACTTAGGAGGCGATAGCTAACACATGAACATTTACGCACCTCCTTTGCAGGTTGATGTCGTCATTGTGGATGCCGGCCAGAATATCTATTGTTCTCCAACGTTGGCCTTACGTAGCGATATTGAAGTGAGATAGTTGAATTGATAATGAAGCTGGGCAATTTAGCTTTTAGCTATGTACGGTGTTTGTAAATTTCTACTAGCTTCAAACCGGGTCTCGGAGCGTTGGCTTTTATGTTGGATCATTTTGTATGAAGGATTTTAAATTAGGAGAGATTCTCCAATTTTTTTTTATCAAAAATTTGTAGTGGATATAAATTATTGAGCTGGAAGATCAGTAGATATTGGATCCCTGACTTTTCGTCCTAGTCTTTCTCTTCCTCCCTCTCCCCTCTTTTCATCTTTTTTTTGTTAGGATTTATCCTTCTGGTTTTGAACTTTTTCCAATCCTTCTCCTTCTTTTTATAAGTTGCTCTTTCTATTTATCTATTATTATTTTATAATTTAAGTTCTTTTATTTTATTATATGTATTATTATTATTATTTATTCTAGGTTTTTCTTGAATTTATTTTCTTTTTATTTTGTGTATTTTTTAGTTATCTATCCATTTATTTGCATTATTAGTAATTTATTATTTTTAACCAACTATCACCCAAAATTACCCTTTCAATATATATCTATATATATTATATATATATATAATGAGGTGAAGTCTGCAATCTAATAATTTCCATTAATTTACTATTTTTTTAAATTTTTACGTTTGAACGAACTAAGTAACGTAATCACATATAAAATATTTCAATTTTATATAATATATATATATATGATTTTTTATTTTAACTTTTAATATTAATACTTATTTCGTCATATATTTATTATTTAATTCTATATTATATTATCTATTTTTAACATTCTGAGTTATATAACTACAGTCTACCTTATATATATTTTTATATATTGGTCTTTAATCTAACTAATTCCCATTTAATTTACATTTTAAATTACACCTTTTTAACTAACTTCTGTTATTTTTAAATATATATTTATCCATTTTTGTAATAATATGTAGTAAAATTACCTTTTTCATATATATATAAGTTAGGTCTTTGATCTAACTAATTCCTATATAAGTTACGATTTTTTAATAAGGTAAACAACATCTATTATTATTTCTTTTATATAATTTAAGGTATGATAACTAACTCCCATTAAATTATCAATTTGACATTTTGACTGCGGTACCTTAGTCAAAATTATTCGTTGGTCAAGATAGCCACTGGAGGCTCTGCTCAGACTATTTAGAATGCAAAGGTGGATTTGCTTCTTCAACTTGTCTTGAGGATGAACCACACTGGTTGGTTCGAAACACGTCGATAAATGTCTCTCTTTATGTGATTTACATAGAAGTTCTACTTACAACTATTATGGATCACAGAAGCCTCAATTCAACAAGCAAAGAATTTACTCAATTATATGTTCAATTATTTAATCTATTTATCAATTTGGGCCAGCTTTCGAGCTAAGTCACCGAGCATTGGGTTTTATTTTTTATCATTCTATGCTAGATTTTCTGACTTTTAAGTTCTCTCTATGACATATTGTAATAGTTGTAAATAATTTAATCAGTATTATCCATCATAGTCTTACTCTCCAATACTGGGCCTTTTATAATAACATTGGATGGAATATGTAAAATTGATTTTGTCTGGAGTTGACTATCATCCGAATGGCATGGAAGCGTGTACAGTGGGTTTGAATAATTACTATGAATATTTTCAAAATATTGAATGTTTTTATGAAGTTAATTAAAAGTTGTAAAAAGACCTTCGGCCTAAATTACATATCGGAAGACTTTTGTTTTCGAATCAACTAGTGTGGTTTATCATCAGGACAAGTTGAAGAAACAGATTCAGCCTAGCATGTTAAATAGTCTGAGCAGAGATTAACGATTAATTTTGACTTAAAAGACCCAGGTAGAAAATTAATTTAATACTATTAATATTATAATTAAAAATTATTTATTCTATTTTAGTTTTAAAAATATATGGTCAAAAGATGTATTTTATAAATTTTATTTTATCAGTTTTATAGTTTTTTAAAGAGGGCATATGTTTAAATAGAAAAAAAGTTGAATTCGTGAATCAGCATAATTTCTTTGACTTTCTTTCGATAGTTATAAATTGCTTATTCTTTCCATTCATATATATTATTTTTTTTATTTTTTTAATAATAGTTTTATACATGTTTATTTTGTCAATTTTTAGAGAATTTTTTATGAACATCTATAATGATGTTTATAGCAATTTTACAATCATTATGATGTTGTATTATTCATTTTATATCATATTTTGGTATAGAACTTTCTAATAGTAATAAATATGATTGTAGTAAAATTATAATAAAGATATTCAAGGTCATCTTTATAGCTTAAATGGTATAAATACCAATTTAAATCTTTCAAGAAAATATCCATTTTACTCTGATAAAAAAATAACCAGATTTCGTTTTCACAATTTTCATTTATATACTTGTTTTACATCGCAATTTGTAGTTAAAGTTAAGGAATATGATTGGAGTCAATATCATGATAATTTAAGATGTCTCGATAATTTAAGATGTCAAATTTTCCAGTTTGAACACTTTTATGCCATTGGAAATTATAAGAATCTGAAAACTACAAAATTTGAGTAAACTTGACACCATAAGAATTCTAGGTCAGGTTTTAAGAGTTGGTTTTGAATTTAGTAATTAAATGAAATTCCTCATCTAGCCCAAAAAAAAGGATTGAGCCATTTCTACACTGAAAATATATATTAGATATTGCTAATATAAATATATTTTAAAGTCTGTAGTTTTAATTTTTTACTTAAAATTTTTGAAAGGTACTTTTCTTTGCGGCCGTCCGGTGTGCAAACATTGCCCACCTGACCAATGAAAAAGTCTCATTTTTGTCCTCGTTTATCAAATAATACGACAAATAAAAAACTAACGCGTAGAACTGAATTTGGGCTTCGACAAAAGGACATCGACATGATGTCTAATTGGGAAGGCGCAAGTTGGGATTGACCCATAGTCGGCCCCTGTCCAGTAGGATACCCACTAAGCAAGGAGCATGCTCCATTACCCTCTAGTTCACTATTTCAAATCCCATATTTACATTCTCCATGACGTCGTCTACGTGTAGGTATTTTTGGAAGGGGAGTATGATTATGGAGACCCGCTCCTCATCTGTAATGTTGCAGATATCGTCGTGCATGTAGTGGAACGCATAGATCACGGTCATTGGTTTGACTGTTACTTTTCTTAGATTCACATATGCATCGAAATGGATGACTCATGATGGTTCTGAGAACGGTTGGGCTTCACTCTGTAATTTCAAATCTAGTTCTGGGGTAATGCCACTTAATGGGAATAGCGGTAGAGGCCCCCAAAACCTTTCTCGTAGCTTGTGCAAATGGAGCTCCTCTTTCTCTTCAATACCAGGGACGCATAGATGGGTGTTTTTGAAGTTAATCTTGGCAAGGAGGAGGGGAAGGTCATCCTTCCCTTAGGTCTGTTGCACCATGGCTCCAGAACGCACAACCTCCGACGGTCAAGTCATCCAGATGACACCTGATGGCTTTGGTAGATTTGGAAACTAAGGGGGCAAATATGTTCCCAAGACTTTAATGCACGCTTTGTCTGAGTAGGAGTCTGCATTCAACATGATCATCAAAGATCAATGTTTCTAGGTGCCCATAATTTGTGTCTTTTTTTCTTGCTTTTTTGTCTGGCTTTTTGTGAGCACTCGTTCGAGTCCCTTAAATTCCCTGCTTATTTACATTATTTGTGAAAAAAGAGCGCAATTTCGTGTTTAAACTTGGAAAATATTAACTGAATTAAGATGTCTTTTCTTTTTTCATTTTAAAATTAATGTTCTCCTCCCTTTAACCATTCTTATTTTTGTTCTTTTCGAGTGAGGCCAAGGTGACAAATGCTACCTTTTATCAGAATGTGCCAATCTTGTCCTTCACCAAATTGGAATAATATTGCTAATTAACAAGGCTTAAGAACGATTCGTCTTGACAAACAACAGTTATACAAGACTTGTACCTGGCCCCAAGCACTTAAAAAAAATCATAAGACCAAACCTGATGCCAACGACTAGTGAAACCCACTTGTATAGAAAATATCAATATGAATGGCTGAACATGTCATTGAGTTGGAGAGAATAATATCACCCCATCTTCACATTTTCTTTTTGAAATTGTCATGGTTGAACACATAAAGCACTATATTCAACAACGAATATTTTGTTTATTCCAGTTCTGTTACTGGCTTTTAAGTTTGATGTACTGTTGGGAAAATGCGAACAGTTTTTTCGTAAACAGGGTTGTCAACTTTGATGTTTCCAGACTCTACTCTTGTTAAAAAAAGAATCCCTCAAATCTATTTTATGATTTGCTTGATCTTTAGCTCTATCCAGGCTGACGTTTGTAGACAAAACCATCCATGGAGTTGAACTCTAAGTATAATTCGTTTGTTCTGCTAATTACTTTTAATGCATAGTATACGTTAGTAAAATCCTTAAAAAGCTATTGTCGATCCTTGATCCCCTTGCTCTGATCTAAACATGCTTGAAATTATGGAGTTGAACTCTAAGGATAATCCGTTTGTTCTGCTAATTACTTTTAATGCATAGTATACGTTAGTAAAATCCTTAAAAAGCTATTGTCGATCGTTGATCCCCTTGCTCTGATCTAAATATGCTTGAAATTAGTCTTGTGTTTCCTTAAATGCATGATTTTATTTGTACTTGATTTGTCATAAGCACTTATTCACATTCTAACTTAGAATGTCTCCTTCTTGGCTGCATCAACAGTCCATCCGTCTAAGTCTAGTATAAACATAATTTTCTATCTACATTACCCTCTGGCTTGTTTGTAGTAGTGATCAAATTTGCAGAGTGGACTAACAATTCATTTGAATGATTCATTATAACATAGAAACTCAATATGACAGATTAAAATGAACAATATTCTTTATATAAAAGGAAAATAAAATCGTGACACTTCTTAGGGATTATACACTACAAAAATTGATCAACTACACCTTTTGCTTGAACATCCAATTGGAAAAGATCTGAACCCCATTTATTATGATTTCGCTAGGTGAACTTATGCTTAAATGATCAAATTAGACTCAATGTAATATTTTGGGTAGATTAATGAATGACTTACAAGTCAAGTCTTATATGACATAATGCCCTATATTAATGTTTTTACTCTCTATTATGTCCTCTTTATTGCGTCTGTACTACTATATCCTACACAAATTTCGGAGCCATATAAGGTATTTGAGTTAATGTAAGCAATGTTGGTTTACAAGTGTCATATTGTTATCATTGATGTTGAATATTGCAAAATAATAAAGAAAAACTAATGTTTTTCTTAATTACGAGTTGTTGACCTACTAAAATAGAACGCGACATCTATTCTACTACAAAATTTGCTTGATTGAAAATTTGGCAGGGAAAGAGAGTAAGCGTTCAACTTAGAGTTGGGAAATACTCGAGAAAACCCTGAACAAAACTTGTCAAAAGAGTGGCCACTACATAATCCTGTTTGGAATCACTGCTTCAGGGATAAAGTCCGTGAGGGATTTAGGGAAACATGGTGACTCTCCTCCATCATTTTTCTTCAAGCTTAATATTTATCATCGCAAATTCTTTGATTCAAGGCTTTAGTGCATAGAGTTTGGAACATCTTCCTAATCCCTTCATCGGATAGAGGTTGGTTACTCTCGTGGGATGCGCTTAAACAAAAAAATTCCATTTCCTATTTATCATAGCCCAAAAATCCATCATGAAATAAGACATAAGAAAATATTAAAAGCTTGTCATCAAAGAGCTATTTGTTGGCTTGAGGGGTCTTGGACTAAGGTTCAGAGTTAGTTGCGCTAACATCAAAACCCTACACTACCAGCCCTTTAGGCAACAACCCGTTGCATTCTCACCCGAGGTAGTATTGGGGATGCCAGAGCCAAGTTTCTGCATCTAGAAGGCCATGTGAGGTGGTTAAGGTGTTTCCTGCAGTTTCAGATATGATGTGACCTTCGCGAACCCTTATTCATGAACTTAAGTGATTTTCAGTTAAAGATAGTTACAAACTTCATGTAACCATCTAATCATGCATAAAATAAAATATAATTGTAGATCAAGACCTTCGCGGAGTACTTAAGATAAAATATAGATAAATGCCATTCAGTTGCCCGTAAATACAAAAAATATACAAGTGCATAAAAATAGATAGAGAATTGCAACAAATATTTTTTATTACTTCACATCTTCCTTATACAAATTTTCCATACCGTGTGCAAATAGCTACAGGGGCTTGCACACTCATTTGTGAACTTACCAAGGTCTCCGCACACTCAGCTATAAGAGCCCTCCCTTTCAACCAAATATAGAAAGATCTACAAAATCACACTCAAATTTATTTCAACAATCAATTGATTTGTTTCCTTAGACTCGCTAAGACGCCTCCTTATACTCCTGTTTATTACAATACCATGGTCCGCAACCCACACGGGGGCTTCACTATGGGAGCAATACAATACCACGTGGGTTCATATTGGGGGATATATATTAAGAAAATAATGACATAATATATTGCGGGATATATAGGGGTAAAGTGTTTTTATATTAACATGTATAAAA
Organism: Pinus taeda; assembly: GCA_000404065.3. NCBI lineage: Eukaryota > Viridiplantae > Streptophyta > Pinopsida > Pinales > Pinaceae > Pinus > Pinus taeda. Next base: position 112,764 of record APFE030098688.1, on the reverse strand, counting down.
AATGGAGCTCAAAGTTAATGAAAAAATGTAAAGGGTTATAAAGAATGTTAATGAAAAATGGATACCTATAGTATCTAATCAAATTAGGGGTTTTTTAAATTGGGAAGATCTATTTGGTTCATATTGTTAGTGAGTTAACTAATGTGATTTTTAGATGTATTTTTCAATATGTAGTCAAATTAGGGGTATTGTTTAGTATGCCATGAACACACACGATATGTCATATGTTCATTGAGTGAAGCCCCTGTGGCAACCCATTGGCGGATCTCAAAACAATATGAAAATGTAAGGGGTTATGACCTTCCTACAACTCGTTGACTCCTATTTTACCCATGCGCTACACGCTTCGCTCCTCAAAATGCGGAGACTTAGAATATTTTAACAAAATTGACCCAAAGAACCATGTCCGAACATGCCCATAACGCAGACATGTGATGCATCCTCGAGTCATTGTTCATGTACACTTTTGATCTTTTCTTTTAGGCTGGTGAACGAACACATCACTGGGTGAAGTGCCTCTGTCCATTGAACTACTTCTTGTCGAACTTCTTTGACTAAATTTTCCATAGTTGGCCCTTCGGCTGCTAAACCAATCGTTCGATGCATCTGCTACACACTCTTGAGCGTGACTGCCACAATCTATGAGAACTTCCCTATTTCTTCTTCCCATGGTTGTATCCATATGGTGATAATCTGCATCTTATTCCATAGCTCCTCGATCTCACCTTCCAAGGATGTCCCCTCTTTTAACCAGGTGAACCATTGATAGGGCCCAAGGTGCACGTCATTTCCTTTATCTTGTCATACTACATTTTATTATCCCTAATAGCTACTCCAATATTTTTCGCATGTGGGTCCTTCTAAAGCAAGGCCCATAGCTCTAGAGTCTCTTCAAACAACTGGCTATACCCTTTGAATACCGCATCTAGATTTTGCCTATCTGTTCTGATGGTAGCCTTGCACCGCTCTCAGATCTCCAATGGTCTGGTGGACTGCAGCTTGAATTGAATCTTAGTAATTTGTAGTTGCGGATCGAAGCGAACTTTATCCACCTGCGCCTTTGATTCTTTAAATGCATTTGCCAACTGCTGCACATTTTCTTTAGAGGGGGTCATAGGACTAAATCTAGAGCTCAAGGAGATCACTGTATACTTGAGAAATGGCATGCTCTAGCAAAACCCTTTTCACAACTACCTCATCATGATCCTTGAGAGCTTTATTCTTTTCATCGCACATCTGTTGATTAGTGATCTCTGCATCCTTGATCAGCATGAGAGCCCATTTATCTAACACCTTAAGCTCATTTGTTACACCTTGGTGTAGGTCATGCAATGTGGATAGGGGAGCGCCCCGAGGTTAATACTTAAGTGTTTAGGCAGTTGGGTGCTCGCCCTTTCTGCGGCATCATGCAAGTGTAAGGATCCATCGGACATGGGTACAACTTGGAGCACTAAAGTGAGTACTGACTGCACACCTCCCGATGTCATTGGTTTCTCACTTGCCTAAACCACATTCGCTTGAACTTCGCTGACCTGAACCTGCAACTCTTTGAGGTCGACCTGGACCTTCGTCAAAGAGGAATGATATTGTTCTTCAATTTGGCCCAAATATCTTCTATCGTGGACCTGAGAATATCTCCAATTTCATAAAGGTCCCCCTTAGTGAGGAACATGGCCTCTATATTGGCGGGCTTATTGAATTTGTGCTTCTTGCGTGTGCCTTGGGCACTTGACTTTCGTCGCCATTTAAGAATAAAGGGAGAATCAATGTTCTATTGGTCTACAAAGGGGCCTTCAGTACTTTGATCAAGTTCTTTTGTATGTTTTTCTATCTCTTGCTCGTGCTCTAGTTCCTGCATAATACTCTTTTCAAGGATGATGGTCACCATCTTCTTTTTCTTTTGCGCCTCTTTACTAGTGCTTTCTATGCCTTTTGTACTAGTCCTTTTTATACTTTCGACAATATATTTTGTAAGGCATCATTCAGTTGACCACTGAAGGACTAACTGCATGATATCATCTTCGGTAACAAAAAATGACAATGCCATCCATTTCCTCACCAAATTGTGCCTCGTGTGGATGTATACATGATGGAAATTGACCTTAAGATCAGAAATGCACCAATATTCTATGAACAGACTAGGTGACAACCATGGATTCTTGTTAATCATATTCACAATTCCATTTCAAACACTACCTAGAACATTGTATTCTCAATGATGTGAGCAGGGTCCTTGGTTTCCCACAGTGAGAAAAATTTGGCAAGCTCGCACAACTTTAGATCTGTCGTTGGGAACTTGGAATCTTATGGCATCCTCCAAGCTATCAAGGCAATCAACAATAGCAGCTAGGCGTAGTGGAATGATTTGCCTTCCTCCTACACTTCGCGATAATCATCCAAGAATTGTTGATAGAGGTACTTCGCCCAATTGAATTGGACCCCCTTGCTGGACTGCACAACCAAGGATACCACTGGTGTTGATACTTCATCAGTGTGACACTTTCTCATAATTTGTCCTGCCAATAATTGTGTAACAAACCGTAATGCTTCATCTGAGATGGAATTGGTGGCATATCCTCATGAATTCTTCATCCATCCAATGTCTCTTTTCATTTGTCCTGTGACCTTTTCTCCTATGACTTCCCCATAAAATCATATGTACGGTTCACACCCTGATATGGAAACCTTGTGAATGTGTGTATTAGTTTGTCATCAATTGGGATGGGTCCTCCCAAAAGAGTCACCCATCATGGACCAACGACAACAACTGGCACACACAAATAGTATTAATAATTTTGTGGCTAAAATGTGGGACATACAACATATTGAGAAACCTTGCATCCTCAATACTTGCTGCTCACTTCATCGGTTCAATCCTTGTAACACCCACCTCCTCATAGTAGACCATCTTCAAGTACATGCTGGGTTCCAATTGTGGAAAATTTTCATGGTCAACCAAATCCCAATCTTCTAGCTTTAGAAATGGTACCCAGGCCAACAAGTCACCTTCAATAGGTACTTTCTCGGTAGAAATGGTGTGACTATCTTGAACTTCACATAGTTGGGTCGTTAGTTATTTTAGTTGTTTGTTTTCATGGTGGTATATATGACAGCAGCTGAGAAATTGGCTCAGCACCCTTTGCGTTGATTTCCTCAATCCCTACATTCATTTATTCTTCATCCAAGTCCCGAGGTTCCATAGGCTACTTCTTTTTATCCATTCTACCCTTCTTCCGTTTCTCAGTTGGGATCTTCCATGGTGATTGCTGAACCAAGGGTTGATGTGGCTTTTCCTATTTTTTTCTCTCCTACCGCGAAGTCAGTAAGCTTTGGCCTCAGCAACTTGGGTGTTGTAGTAGGGAATGGCAGTGTTGTAGTCATGATGTTTCCTAATCCTCTCTTTAAGAAATCTTGCTCAACTTCTACCCAACTCAGGTAACACGACATGTAGCAATACGCTCTGCTCTTTAGGTGCAACAACACATAACATTTTCTCAAGAAGAAAAGTGTCCAAGTGTTGAGTGGGATTCAGTATTTATCACCTGATTTGAATTCAAATTATCTGTTCCCCTACAAATATTCCTCATTAATGTGATTTTGGTGGCAGATTTTCCCAGATTTGTGCATTAAATGAATTCCCCCATTCCTTTTAATGGTAAAATTATTGTCAAATGAACTGTAATTGTTCCAATGGTTACTTTATGGGAGGCAATCCTCCTTGTGGCATATCTACCTTATCACATATTCCACCTATGCAATCGTCAAACACATCGCGTAGCCATCCTTTTGTAATGAAATGATTCCTTGACAGAGTAGTTTATAGACCTTCACTTTACTTCAACTTGTAGAAGCACTAAGACATTCCTACGGACATGTAGTCATTGCGTAGGGGTGGGATTGTCCTTATGAACCTTCAACCTTCTCCCATTAATCTCACCAGGAAATATTTCCCCATTCAGCTTTGTGAGCTCAATTGCGCCACCATCCGAAATGTCCTTAAGTACATACAGTCCTAGCAAGTGCATCTAAAACTTCCCTAGAAATTTGGTAAACGTGTTGCCATACATTAGTAATATAATGCCATTTTTGAAGGTGCAATGCTTGATGTGATGATAGTGCCATGTTGTTTCTCTAGATTTTTGTACCTGCTCATGAAAACCAGTAAAACAAAAGTCTTCCTCTAACACCAATAGTGGTGCTAGGCATTCCTCCATAACGTCATGATCTTCCATCTCAGTTACGATTGTGGTCCTTAGGCTAGGCAGTATGTATTCCATCAACATTACTGCTTCATGTTCGTAAACCAATCGAAAGGGTGTTTTCCAAATCAATTTATTATAGGTAGTCCTATATGCCCATAGAGCCACTAGTATGGGCACATCTCAATCATTCCTATTAACATTGCAGACCGTTGTGAGGGAATTCTCCAATATCTTGTTGAAATCTTCGACAGTGCCATTCACCTAGGGGTGATATGGCGTACTTTTCTAATGGTACATCTGGAATTCTTATGTTAGATTTGTGATTGTATCATTCAGGAATTATGACCCCTAGTCACTCACAAGATTCTTTGGGCATATAAACCTCAATAGAATACACTCAAACATGAACTTTGTAGTAGTGTCCACGTTGAAATCCTTCACAGGTTGTGCTTCAGCCCACTTGGTTAAGTATTTTGTCAAAGTGATAATATAACGCGCTCTCATCTTCTTTCCCTGTGGCTAAATAGTTCCCACAAAGTCAATTGCCCCTTTATCAAATTATTTTAATGTGAAATGTGTATTTAATGGAATTTTATCCCTTTATGATGGTCTCCCAATCCTTTGACATACATCGCAGACACTGTAGTATCCCTTGAAATATTTATGTACCATCAGCCACCATAATCTTGCTCATAGGATCTTCTGTGCAGTAGCCTTACCTGCATAATGTCCTCTAGCGACACTCTCATGTGCTTCAACTAGAAAATCATCTCTCATATTCAGGCATATATCGAGATAGAAACTCATCTGACCCTAAGCATATATCATTATCTTGCAATCACCGAAAAATCTGCAGCCCTGACAACTAATTTGCAATATCCCTTTTAGGAATATTCCTCAAACCCCAGCCAAAATCCAACCAAATATGTGCAAATGATATAATAACCAAGAATCTCAAAATGATAAAAATAACAGTGGTGCAGCATATAATAATGTAAACATGAAATGTAAGCAGATACTCAAGAAATGCAATGAGAAATTCTAAGCCATTTTATTATACTGAGTAATAAAATGAGTACATGAGGTGATCAAAAAGATGGAACCTCGACTTGCACAAGGCAAGTGAAGAAATACCCTCAGAATAGCAAGGGAATGGCCTCTCTCAGAACTGCATGGAAGCTGTTGGAGTACTACCATGCTGTTACTGCTACTAGAAATCAAATGAGGATTTGGGGTTGTTCCCCTCCTTAGAAAATGCTAAAACTCTGGAATTGGACTCTACTCAAGAAACCTAGAAAGCTTTCCTTGAATAACCGACCCCCAAAAATCACCCCCTTGGGGTTCTACACAGTCCCTCAAAGCTCTGCACTACCACTAAATGAAACCCTCTAGAAATCTGCATGAAACCTCTGCCAAAAATCTCCACTATGTAAGGGTTGATCCCTTGCTCAATCTCCCAGCACAAATCCTACTGCAAACCCTCAATCTAGAACTACTTCCAGAAAGGACTGCATCATCCCTCTCAAGACTATGCAGTCATCTACAGTGCTCAATCCTCCTGCCAACTACCAACGAAACTGCTGCAAAAATATTGATGGAACTACCTTGCCCGAGGCAAGCACTTGAAGTCCCCCGGGGCTAAGGGTGAGATCTCTGAACGGAGACTCTCAATGCACTAAACAGTGCTGCAGACTAGCTAAACAACTAGCGTACTCATAAGTTGAAATGACAAGCTCAAATGCACATATCTGAATGATCAAAATGAGGGGGCTTCTCTCTCCTTTATGGCCTTTGCCTCTCTCAATCCCAAGGCTCACCTACTCCAACGTAATTCCTCTTTTGCCACATGTTTCTTCCCTTCTGCGCAGTCTCTCCAAGTTTCTGCATGGGATCCATCTCTGCGTCCCCCTTTGGCCCCCTTGGCTCCCCTTTAAGTCACAACATTGTGCTACTAGGAAGTGACCTTTATTCTAAAAGTGAGTTATGTCCCCTTTTCTCACTTTTTTTATTTATAACTAACTATAGAAGGCAAAGATTGAGCAAAATTGAATATTCCAATTAGCCATGGCTAATTAGGAATATTGCAGTCTCCCCCGGCAAAATGTTGCTTGTCCTCAAGCAACTGAAGTGATGGATGCTGCAAGATTTTCTCACTCTCCCAAGTGGCATCCTCATCCAGAAAATTCTTCCACCTCACCAAGAATTCCCGAACCATCCTGCTGTGCAGCTACCTCTCCTTCGTATCAATAATAGCCTCCGGCTGCAAGACCAAATGCCCCTCATCATCCATGGGTGATAGCTCATCTGTCACTGTCACCTGCTGCCCCAATGCCTTCTTCAGGCATGATACATGAAAAACGTTATGAATCTTGCTACCTTGGGGCAGCTCCAACTCATATGCAACTTGTCCAATCCTGCGTATCACCCTGTATGGCCCATAAAAGCGGGGCTTGAGCTTCTCAGCCCCCTTATGCTTCAGTGACCACTATCGGTATGGCTGTAATCGTAGGTAGACCAAGTCCCATACCTCAAACTGTCTCTCCACCCCACCCTTGTCAGCATAAAGCTTTTGTTGGTTCTGTGCTATAGCCATATTATCCTTGAGAGCTCGGAGAATATCCTGACTCTCTCGAATCCAAATCTTGGCTCTCGGAGCCTTGCTAGCACCAAACATCACGTCAGCGAAAGATAAAGGATGATATCCATACAAAGCATAGAATGGTGACATACCAATGGACATGTGATGTGTAGTGTTGTAGCAATACTCCCCCAGATGCAGCGACTTCAGCCATGCTCGTTGCTGCCCACTGACATAGTTACGCAAGTAGCCCTCCAGCCACTTTTTAACTATCTCTATCTGCCCGATCATCTGTCGATGATAACTGGTACTCGGTGTCAACTCCGTCCCCACCAACCGGAAAAGCTCCTGCCAAAACCCGCCCATGAAACGGTTGTCCCTATCACTGGTGATGGTCTTAGGAAGACCATGTAGCCTGAAGACCTCTCTAAAGAACAGCTCGCCCACTTGCCCTGTTGTGTAGTGTGCGGGTATGGCGAAAAAATGTGTGTACTTTGTCAATCGATCAACGACGACAAAGATACAATCCTTGCCCTGTACCATGGGAAACCCTGTGATGAAGTCCGTCGAAATACACTCCCATTTCCCCTCCGGAATGGGAAGAGGCTGCAATAATTCTGCAAGATGGCTCATCTCCCCCTTGTTCCTCTAGCAAACATTGCACTCCTGGATATGTTGGAGTACGTCCTCCTTGAGGCCCTTCCATGAGAACCTCTCTCTAATGGCCCTGTAGGTTTTCGTAAACCCATGATGGCCGGCCAAATGGTGAATCATGTGATGCATGAAGTATCTTCTTCTTGAGCTGAGATCCCTCAGTCAAGAAGATCTGGTCCCTATAGTAGATGATCTCATCGACCACCCTGTACCTGCCCATCCAGAACCTCACATGCAAATCTGTCCTTAGAGTACTCTACTAAGAGTCGAACCCTCCAGTCTGTATCCAAGCTCATAAGAGACAACGTGGCTGGTCTATGTGAGAGGGCATCTGCTACCACGTTGTTCTTACCCTTGACATACTCAATGTCAAAGTCATACGCTTGGATCTTACTGGTCCACTTTTGTTTCCTCTCCTGTAGTTGTTTCTACTCCAAAAAGAACCTGAGGCTGTTGTGATCAGTGCTCACCTTGAACCTGTTACCCACTAAATACTGTCGGAACTTGGCCAATGCATGCATGATGGCCAGCGTCTCCTTGTCGTATATAGAATACAACCTCTCGTGCAGAAGGAGCTTCCGGCTCTCAAAGGCTATAGGATGACCTCCCTGCATCAACACTGTGTCGATCCCTTCTCCCGACGCATCACACTCCAAAACAAATGGCTGCGAAAAATCCGGCAATGCAAGCACTGGGCAGCTACTCATAACCTCCTTGAGCCTGTCAAAGGCTTGCTGCGTTGTATCCGACCAACTGAATTCCCCCTTCCTCATCAGATTTGTCAGGGGTGCAACAAGCTGTGAGAAACTCTTGATGAACTTCTGGTAGTAAGTACAAATGCCAATGAATCCCCAAAGTTTTTTCACGTTCCTCGGCTCCAGACAATCTCTAATGGCCCTTATCTTCTCCTCGTGGACCCTCACTCTGTCCACCCCTATGATGTGTCCCAAGTACAACATCTACGTCAACCCAAACTCACACTTGGAGAGCTTGGCATAGAACTGCTGCTCCTCCAAGATGCGCAACACTGTCTCAATGTGTTGGAGATGCTCCTCCCAAGTCCTACTGTAAATGAGGATATCATCAAAGAACACCAACACAAACTTCCTTAAATGACTGCGAAAGATGTGATTCATGCAGGACTGGAATGTAGTTGGGGCGTTGGTTAGCCCAAAGGGCATCACCAAAAACTCAAAATGCCCATAGTGACACCTGAAGGCGGTCTTGGGAATGTCCTGCTCCCTCGCGCGAATCTGATGGTACCCAGATCTCAAATCAATCTTTGAGAAGAACCATGCTCCTCTCAACTCATCCACAACTCATCAATCCTGGGTATGGGGTATTTGTTCTTTAGTGTCTTCTTGTTTAGGGCCCTGTAGTTAATGCACATCCTCAATGTGTCATCCTTCTTCTTCACCAACACCACGGAAGAAGCAAAAGGACTCGTGCTCGGCTGAATGTGCCCAAGAGCCAGCAATTCCTGAATGGCTCGCTCAATCTCATCTCGGTAGGCCTTGGGATGCCTATAGGGCGTAGTAATCACTACCTGTATGCCCTACTCAAGCTCAATGGTGTGCTCAAACCCCCGGTCCGGTGGTTGTCCCAGCGGAATCTCCCCAAACACTGTGGCATACTAGTGAAGGATGGATTGTATCTCTAGGTGCACCGTCTGCCCTATAGTCCCTGCCTCCGATGCACGCAGCTGCACTGCCCACTCTACGTCTCCCTTCCGGAAGACTGCCTCCATCCGATGAGCCGAAATAGTCTGAGGCAGATATGTGTGTTGTCCCCGTATCTTCTCATGCCTCCCTATCTTCTCATCATCCCACTCCATCTCTAGGGTCTTCCAATCTGTCGTGACCTTCCCTATAGTGATGAGCTACTGAACACCCAGTATCATGTTGGTGTTCGGAATATCGACCATGAAAAAGTGGTCAGTCAATGTGTAGGTGCCCATCGTCACTGATAGCTCTAGAACATAATGAGCACACATCATGGTCTGATCTCCTAGGACCAAAACTGAAAACCCATCGAAGCTCTCTGTCTGTATACCTCTCCGCTCAACCATCTGTGCATCGATGAAGTTGTGGGTTGCCTCACTGTCAACAAAAACTGATACCCATTGGCCACGTACTGTCCCCCATACTCGTAGCATCAGATACTTGGGAACTCCTCACAATGTTGTAAGGGTCCCTTTGGTAGGTGAAAAATATGCACCACCTGCTACTGGTGGTGGAGGTGGCAAAGATCCCTACACAGCCTAACTATCTCATGCCTCCACATCATCCTCATCATCCTCTTCCCCACTGCTCTCGAAGAATACCTCAATAAAATGTGCTTTGCCAGCAGCACATCTATGTCTTGGTGCCCACGACTCCTGACAGGTGAAGCACAACTGCTTCTTCTTCAGCTCCCTCCTGGCATCATCATTAATCTGGGCTCGTCCTAGATTCCCCTTTGGAAGTGGAATCCTCACATCCTTCCCCTTAGACGGGAAAGTCTATCTCTGGGGGTAAGCTGTCTAGGTCCTGGGTAAGACATCGTGTAAGTCCTGGGTCCTGCTAATGGTGTCCTGGAGTGTGGCTAGTCTATTGGATCAGACTAAACCCTAGATTGGCTCTGCTAACCCCTCAACATACATATAAATCCTTTGTGCCATGGATAGATCTCGCACCATCACTGAGACCCTCAAGAAATCTGCAATGTAGGTCTGTGGGCTCCTTGTCTATTTGAACCTTATTAGCTCGACAAAATGCTGCTCTGGATCCCTCCAATCAAATCGTTCCATCAATCTCTTGGTGAACTCATCATATGTCGTCATTGTGGAGTGTCCGAGTGTAACCATCCCATGAAACCGCCAATCTTGAGCCTCACCATCCAAATGCAATGTTGCCACCTTGATGGCCTTTGTCTCCGACATTTGGTTAAGCTGGAAATAAATGTCCAACTTCTCCACCCAAGACTTTGCCAAACTGTGTGATGAACCATCAAATGTAGGCAAGTGGAATCTACTCGCTGCATGGTGGATGTCACCATCATGGTAATGTCGGTTCCCTCTATGATGGTCGCAGGGTCTACTATCCCACTGGTGCTGAACAAAGTCTCTGAATGAAAGGGCATCCCTGAATGCATGCCCATAGGCCTAGTATTCTGCAAAATAATCGCCCATATGGCCAGGCTCTGCCTCTTGTTGGGCTCCGACCCCCGTGTCTGCCCCCAAGAACGTAGGCATGCTAGAGCGTGTAGGAGTATGCGAGGCTACCTGCTGCGCAAAGTCACACTGCTTTGGTAAATGATGGGATGCACTCGATCCCTCACCAATCTGAAAGACCCGTGGGCTCTCACACTGACTGGCATCTACTATCATGAATCTCTGCCCCATCACTTTGATCTACCTTGACAGATCCTGCACTGATTTGAGGAGCATATCAGGAAATATCTTCTCATCCTCATCTGCCATCGGATGACTCTGCTCTGCATCCACCACAGGCTCCTCCTGTTCTGCGTCCACCACCGGAACATAGTCTCCCTCTCCGTAGGTATTCTCCAACCTATGCCCAGTATCTTTGTATCTCCTACCTCTATAACAAATGTAGGGTTTTTCCCCCGGTTTCATAGATTGCTAGCTCCACAGGCTAAGCCATATCTATGCTCTGATACCACTGTAATATCCCTTTTAGGGATATTCCTCAAACCCCAGCAAAACTCCAACCGAATATGTGTAAATGATATAATAACCGAGAAGCTCAAAATGATAAAAATAATAGTGGTGCAACATATAATAATGTAAACATGAAATGTAAGCAAATACTCAAGAAATGCAATGAGAAATGCTAACCCATTTTATTATACTGAGTAATAGAATTAGTACAGGAGGTGATAAAAAAGATGGAACCTCGACTTGCACAAGGCAAGTGAAGAAATACACTCAGAATATCAAGGGAATCGCCTCTCTCAGAACTATGTGGAAGCTACTCGAGAACTTCCATGCTGCTGTTGTTGCTGGAAATCAAATGAGGATTTGGGGCTCTTCCCCTCCTTGGAAAATGCTAAAACTCTGGAATCAGACTCTACTCAAGAAACCCAGAAGAACCTAGAATTCTTTCCTGGAATAGCCGAACCCCAAAAATCACCCCCTTGGGGTTATGCACAGTCCCTCAATGCTCTACGCTACCACTGAATGAAACCCGATAGAAATCTACCTGAAACCTCTGCCAAAACTCTCCACTATGCAAGGGTTGATCCCCTACTCAATCTCCTAGCACAAATCCTACTGCAAACCCTCAATCCAGAACTACTGCCAGAAAGAACTGTGTCATCCCTCTCAAGACTACGCAGTCATCTATAGTGCTCAATCCTCCTGCCAACTACCAACGAAACTGTTGCAAAAATACTGATGGAATTACCTTGCCTGAGCAAGCACTCGAAGTCCCCCGGGGCTAAGGGTGAGAATTCCGAATAGAGACATTCAATGCACTAAACAATGCTGCAGACTAGCTAAACATCCAGTGTGTTCATAAGTCGAAATGACTAACTCAAATGCACATAACCGAATGATCAAAATGAGGGGGCTTCTCTCTCCTTTATAGCCTTTGCCTCTCTCAATCCCAAGGCTCACCTCCTCCAACATAATTCCTCTTTTGCCATGTGTTTCTTCCCTTTTGCGCAGTCCCTCCAAGTGTCTACGTGGGCTCCATCTATGCGTCCCCCTATGGCCCCCTTGGCTCCCCTTTAAGTCAGAACGTTGTGCTACTAGGAAGTGACTTTTATTCTAAAAGTGAGTTATGTCCCCTTTTCTCACTTTTTTTTATTTATAGCTAACTATAGAAGGCCAAGATCGAGCATAATCGAATATTCCAATTAGCCATGGCTAATTAGGAATATTACATAATTCCTTCTTCTGTTGTGTCATATACCCTTTAGGAGCTACACCAGTAGATAAAAGTTAAATTCTGTCTTGAAAATTCTCATCCGCAACCCTAATAAGAAAGAGTTGCGCATTAGGTAATCCTTCCTCAATATTTGCAGGTTCTTTGCCATTTTCAATCCGAGAAAGTCTATCTAGTCCAACATTCAATCTCTTGGGCTTCAATATTACCTCAAAATCATATTCTTGGAGAAGGAGAAACCATCTAGAGATTCCCCCTTGCCCCAGCATAGGCTTATTGACTAGTTACTTCAAATCAGAATGGTCTTTGTACATCTTAAAGTGCGTACCTAATAAATAATGCTTGAAATTTTGTAGTGCGTAAACCATGGCCAATCCTTCGTGCTCTATGGTAGAGTAGTTCTTCTTTACCTTAGACAGTTTCCAGCTGGCGAACGCAATTGGGTCATCAAAATCTCCTACCACTTGTTCTGTTAAGACGAATCCAAATAATATACAAGGCACACCTACATGCACATCAAATTCCTTCTTTCAATCTAGGAATATTAGGATTGGCATCATAACCATATTCTCCTTCAAAGTATCCAAGCTCTTCTCACAATCATCATCCCATCAAAACGTAACATCCTTCGTTAACAACTTTTCCATGGGTATTGTGATCTGCGCATATGCCTTAATAAACTTCCTATAGTACCCATTATGACCTAATGTCGCATGTAGATACTTTACATTCCTAGAAGGCTATAGAATGATAATTATGGTGACCTTAGTAGAGTCTACCATAAATCCATGTTTACAGACAACATGGCCTAGCAATATTCCGTAAGGTACATAGAAAATGAATTTCTTCAAGTTCAAGGAGATCTGATACTTCCTACCTGTATCGAACATCAGGTGCAGACTAGAAACATGCTTCTTGACTAGCCCAAGCACTGTCCAATCATCAAAGTAGACTTCCAAAAACTTATGAATGAATTCCTTGAATGATGCGACAACCACCCTTGAGAAAATTGCAGGAGCCTTTTTTAGTTCGAAAGGCATGATTGTGTATTGGAATGACCCCCATTCCATAGTGAAGGTAGTCTTGCTTCTATCCTCCAACACAATCTTAATTAGGTGGTATCTCAAGAATCCATCTGTAAATGAATACGCTTCTTGCCCACTAACATTCTTGAGAACTTCATATGTAATGGCACAGGGAATCGATCATGTACATATGCATCATTTAACTTCCACATATCTATGTAGATCCTAATATCACCTTTCATTTTCTTGTCTTAGACAACCATAGGACTGACCCATTTAGATTCTTCCACAGGGCTCAATTATTTTGGCCGCGAGCATTTTATCAAGTTCCTCTCGTACCTTTTCCTTTTATTTGGGACTCAACTGATATGGATGCTACTTAACTAGCTTTGCATTAGGTTTTAAATTTATCTTCATCATCCCCAAATCTCCCACTATCCCCTTCAAGTCAGAGAACTTGGTTGGAAATAAATCATGATATTCATGTCATAATTCAACTACCTTATCCACTATATATTTATCCCAATAATCGCCAATTTTCACGAATTTTGGTTTTGCTTTTGAACCAATGTTTACTTTATTTGTGTGTATTGGTTGTCAAATATCAGGGATGTTTACATTAAGTCCACTAACTCCACACTATCCCCATGATTCAAGGACATTAATATTCCGCGGATCCTCATCAACATCTTCAGCTGTAATGTTGTCACATTCTAAAGCATGTTGTAACTACGTACTCCAGTTAGGATGTACCCATGCGATAGGTTTGACGGGTGTTCATAAGATGACTACTTTAATTTCCTGGTGTGCTTCATCAATGCATTCGAACTCATCTTCAAAACTAAACATTAGCAAGAAACTTTCTTCAACCTCATCCCAATAAGCAGTTCTATGTCGCAGCTCGGTATCTAAATTCCAATTATTTGGGATAACATCCAGGGTATGAATAATGATATGTACCCACTCAGGTTGAGGTATCTCACCCCACGCCTTAGTCCATCCTGCTAGATATTCACATGGATCATCCTTCCCTATGTATTTTTCAGTGAGTTGGGTGATCGTGTAGCCAAACCTTAATCTTTCTACGATATTCATTCTAGTCAACAAAATTATCCTTGTGTGTACCCCACCATATTGGAGGCATAGATCTTAATGGTAGATCTAAGGCATGGAAGCAATGTTCCTCTGATAAATCCCTTTCAAAATAGTCAAGAAATATATTCACATCACCCAAGCCATCATAATAGGGTAATTTGTGTATCTCAGTAGATACACAGTGTAATGATTTTGTTAGTCGATTACATCTCAGCATAGAGACTCCATGCAACTAATTCTGCCATTTTTCTAACTATTCATCAAACTCTTATTGGCAAGAACTATCCTTCTCCCAGCTGATCCTTCCACCACAATGGGATTGATCCAATCTTCATTTTGCAGAGTTAACTTATAGATGTGTTCAATGTACTCATATTCATAATAGTCATGGTTTGATTATGTGTATCGTGCACATTCAGCTGGATCTAATGGGACAATTACTCGAAATTCATTCTTTTCGAAGACCATGCTTCACTTCGTGATGTTAATTATTGCATTCATGTGAAAGGCCCAATCAATCCTAAGAAACATTGCGTATGGGTTACTATCATTGACGATCTCAATAACTTTGAAATTAGTCACTGCTCCTACACCTTCAATATCTATAGTTATTCCATGAAGGTGCTCCATTGGAATTATTTTTTATTTTTTATTTTCCAGGCACTATTGAATTGGTGACCACTGTAACTTAGGCTTTCCCATGCGTTCCCAAGTCCTCTTCGACAGTACATTAGCATCAGAGCCCAAGTCTAGGATTACCTGATCCATTTCGAAATCAAAATCAGTCATTGCTCCTACACCTTTAATATCTACAGTTATTCCATGAAGGTGCTCCATTGGAATTATCTTTTGTTGATTTTCCATGCACAATTGAATTGGTGACCACTGTAACTTAGGCTTTCCCATGCATTCCCAAGTCTTCTTCGATAGTACATTAGCATCAGAACTCAAGTCTAGGATTACCCGATCCATTTCAAAATCAACTCTTTGTGCAGTCAACCCCATCTCCGGAATGATTCTCTTCTTTCTTTGGTTCACCTTATTAACTATGCACTATCCTTGTAACGACTTATCCTTGCTGGCGCAGTTATCTATCATTTCTTGCAGTCCCCCTACTACCTTCTGATCCGTAATAACTTCATGCAGGTTTGCAGAAGCGATTTTAATAGTGTGGGACCTGAATATTTTGTTGCAGTAGCATCTTCAGGTTTTTCCTTTTGCATGACTATCAACATTTGGTTCTAACAGGTAGAAGGACCTGGATGCATAAAATTCTTTCTCACCTCCACAAACGTATCATTTTATCTATGTAAATCAAGCCCAACATTCTTCTCACTAGATTTTTGGACCCATGAGTCTGATTCCGGTTGTTTCCCTTCTTCCTTGCCTTCACCAGTGGATACACTGCTTAGCATGACTATGTTGACAATGGGATTCTCTATGTGTGACTTAGATCTCATCATTTGAATATTCTGCATTAGTTTCTGTTTCTTCTTCTCCTACATCTTCTCTATTAAGATCGAGAAATCTTCTATAAAATGATCAAATTGACGAGAATACTAACACAAAGGTTGCGTTGGATTTTGATAGTCACACACAAAGTCTCCTAGTTCTCCATAGTTGTAACAAGTAATCTAGCTCTAACATCTTCCCTTTCCTCCTCCTCTTCCTCTTCCCTATCGTTGGAATCCTCTACAAGCTGTAGGTGAGCCTTGGTCACTCTATGCATGGTTTTCCAGTTGAATCCTATATAGTTTAGTTTTTTCCATCATTAGTTCGTAGCTTTGACAATTTCTTTTGTCATGGCCAAATGATTTGCAAAAGTTACCTACACTTGGAAAATGCTACACCAGGTACTTACATCGGTGCTTGATCCAATGGAAGATTTTGATTTTAACGGATTATGACCTCCAATAGCTATGTAATACCAGAATATAGGGCATTGATCCTTAGGATGGACATCAACCTTGAATTTTTTGCACCAAACTTCAAAATGTGTCTCGGACTTAACTTCCTTTCCCTTCTTCAGATCTTGTAACTCCATATGCAGGCTTGCTAACTCCACTTGGATCTGCTAAACACCTAAATTGGTATCCTGGATCAATGAGGCTTCTAGCTTCATCGCGATTTTCAATGCTTCAACCTAAGACCCAATCTTCTGCTAAGATAATAAAAATTTTAAATGAGGTAATAGAGAATATATATACTAGGCCCTATCTTGTTCATCTGAAATATAAAGGTTGACTTGATTCAATAAACACTTTAGTCATTGATCTATATGCTACGCAGACTCATTAACCCTCTGCTTGATCTCCTTAATCTCGATCACACACTAAGATTTTGACTTCAGCTTTGTAAATTCCACACTGAGCGCATCCTTTGTATTAGAAAATGAAGAAACTAGATGATTTGTGTTGTATCTGATGTACTAGGTAAGCGCTCTGTATTGCAGTGCTGTAACTAGTTGTTTTTCTTCATATCATCATCCTTAATCTATTGTGTCTTCCACACAGCCTCTGTAATGAACCATAACTGTTTGGGATCCTCTCATCCCTGACCCCTGAATACAGGCACTTTCACTATATTTTCCATACTGAATAGCAGAGGTGGAGGTGGAGGTGGAGGTCCAGGTGTATGAGGAGGAGGCAAAGTTGGAGGTGGAGTGGTTGCATGTTGAATTCTAGAAGTACCCTGATATATTGTCTATGTGTTGGCATTATGATACAGGTGTTGTCCTTGATGGCAACTCACTCAGAGGTATGATACAGGTGTTGTCCTTGGTGGCAAGTCAATCAGAGGACAGATCTTAGTACAGCATGTCAAGAGAAAGGTATACACAGGTTAACCTTGATGAAAGTGTGTATACACGTGGGTGAGAATAACAAAAGACGCGTATACGTATACACGTAGGATCATAGAAGGAAAGGTGCGTACCAAGTTTTGGTCCGTGGTATTTCTTCCAAAGTGTTGACTCTAAGTATTGGGTCCAAGGTAATTGGTTCTACATGGTTTTGGACCATGGTATTGAGAGAAGCCTAAACCTATATAAGGAGAAGATCATTAGGCCAAGGGTGTGCAAGTGTGGTGAACATATGATGATGTGTGAGATCTAGTGTGCTGGTTATGGGTTTGTGATGGTTAGCCTGATCTGAATCAAGGATGCACCTATACGGTTGTTGATGGATGATGGATCAGGATCATGATGCTTGGAATGTATTATCATTATGTGGTTTTATCCTAGATAGACTAGATCTGAATTATTGACGCAAGTTTTATTGTATGAATGGTATGATCTGGGTACGTTTGATGTCTGGAACAACTGCAAGTTATGAGTAAATATTTGTGGATCTGTACGCGGGTTGGCTTTGGTGAAAGCGCGTATGTACGCGAGTTTGGTTCATCATAATAGTGTATATAGTATGAGATATGATATTTGAAGTTGCAGTTGGATCTGGTTATTGTTGGAAAGTTCTGTTGTCGGTTCTGTGTTCTGGTGATTGTGTTGTTGACAGGGTGATTCAGAGATTGATGATGCAAGTGTAGTTGATGGGTGTATTGCAGTGATGATTAATTTGTGCTTCAATGTTGTTGATGGGTCCAATATGAAAATTGGATGAAACATGGCCTTCAGATTATTGTGTTGTGCTTCAGGAGTATCCAGTCTGAAAATGTATGAAATGTGGTCTCTGGAGAATGAGAGAAGATTGTAGGCCGGCACCTATGTACTAGTAAATGGATTGGCTAGTACAAGAGATAAGGGGGTTGTAGCTCCCTTCCAGGAGAGTCTGGAAAATGAGAGAAGGTTGTAGCCTTCTGCAGATAGAAGCCTGCATACTGGTATAAGACTGCACCAGTACAATTGTAAAAAGAAGTTTCTTATTAAAGAAAGATAGAGACGAATTGCAGCAGGTGGTTTTCACCCACATTGGGTTTCCACCTTATCTCATGGTGTTCATGTGTGCTCTTTATGTGTGATGATATGTTATGTTTTTACTGCACCTGTTTACTGTTAATATGGTTAATGATGTTGTAAGGCACTCATTGAAGATCAACTAACTGAGTCATAAGTTTATTGGATATACGCTAGTTGCATGAAACACGGTTGTGTATATATGCGGTTATCCTTAACTAAAGTCGCGTATATGAACCTGAGTATGAAAATGAAAATATTATTGATTTGATAATACTGATTCACCCCCCCCCCCCCCCTCAGTATTATTTCCAACACTGTGCCAATCCTTTAGGTGTATTAGGGATATTTCTTCCTTCTCCACTTTGAGATCCTCCCAATAAGGGATTGTATTCACTTCCGATAATATTTTCTAGATTTACTCTGGATTTCTTTCCCCTTCATGTAGATCTAGTTAGACCCCTCTTAAACATTATGGTAAAGGCATAATCCGCTTTTCAAGAAAAAGGATTTTAATCCAGTTTTTTAGTGATTTCAGGTACTTACCTCTCAGACCTTTGAATAATCGTCTTTCAGCTTCGCTATAAGACACAAATGTATCTCTTGAAAATTCAATGATGAAAGGGCCCAAAATACTATCAATCCAGTAAGAAAAAACCTTTCCAACCTTATAATCATATCTTTTAAGACATTTGACTAATTTTGGAGTGCACAAAATAGGATCTCTGTTCTTCCAAGTAGGTTCGCTATCTGCTAATTTGGAGAACGACTTGTATAATTCTCAAGGGATCGATGAAAAGAAAGCTTTGTGTACTTTTGTGTAGAGATGGCAACAGAACCATTTGTTGGCTTGAGGTGGCTCAGAAATAGGTTCAGAGTTAGTTGTGCTAACCAACCAAACCCTACACTACTGGCCCTTCAATAAGAAACTGCGTAGTGCAGGCTACATCTTAACCCGAGGTAGTATGGGGCATGCCAAAGCCATGTTTCTGCATCCAGTAGGCTATGTGATGTGGTTAAGGAATTTTCTGTAGTTTTAGATCTAATCTAACCTTCCTGAACCCTTATTTATGAACTTAAGTGATTTTCAGTTAAAGAGAGTTATAAACTTTACATAACCATCAAATCATGCATAAAATAACTTATAACAGTATATTCATATATTCATGGTGTTGGGTTACGTTATATTCTTTCAACATAGTTAACAGGGGGTTTGATGGGTAGCAGTAACCGCACTTTATGGGGTTCGGGGCAGTGCCCCGGAAAATTTTGGTTTTGGACCCTATGTTAGGTTAGGCGGACCCACCTATGGTTTTGTGCATGATTTTCGCACATGTTTTTTGGACGCGATGGTTTTCGGTCCATGGTATTGGATGCTTCGCATGTATAAATATGTATTGTAACATTGAAAGGAACATAATGAAAAATCAAGCTGGTAGTCTCGGTTTTGAGATCCAGTGGGAAATCTCTGTGTATAGGTGTTTTATGGGTTATGCTCTCGCATTTTTATTTTCTTGTGATTTAGAATTCGTATGCAGGTAATTTCTGTA